>SKCR01024938.1:0-69333 GCA_019454045.1 Zanthoxylum bungeanum | reverse complement strand
GTTTAAGAGTAAATTTAAGGACGAGTGCTCTTATGCTGAAGATGAATGAGGCTAAAACTCTTGTTATGCTTGGAGCGAGCATAGGTAAAAAACTATTGTGTAAAGGTTTGAGGTGAACCTATGGACAAAACTCTTAGTTTGTGAGTGAGCCACGAAAAACTCTCGGTGTAAAGTGTGGAATTACATTTACATGGTGGAAAACTTCAAGCGCGGCTTGGAGGAGTGGACTAGGGGTGTTCAAGGGTCGGGTCGGGTTTTTTGAAATTTTGTGAGACCTGATCAGGCCAGGTCACGGGTCGGGTCACGTAAGGTTGAACCCGATCGGGTTCGGGTAGGGTCGGGTCATCGGGTCGGTAGAAAAAAATAATTTTTTAATGAATTAATTATTTTGATAAACAAATATTTGTTATTTTATGTCTAAAAAATATCATAAATATAAAGTTTTTTATACAATAAAAATAATAACAAATGAAATAAAGTAAAAACTTCAAAAATAATAATAAAATTTTTAGAAAAATAATAAAAAGTTTAGAAAAATAATATATATACTATAGGGTCAGGTCGGGTCGGGTTTTAGTATCAAACCCGTTGTCCAACCCGAAAATTTCGGATCGGGTCGGGTCAGGTTGAAAATTTGTAATTTTTTTTGGACCTGCGTGGGTCAGATCGGGTCACGTCAGGTCGGGTCAGGTCGCCTATGAACTCCCCTAGAGTGGATATAGACATTGTTGGCCAACCCACTATAAAATATGGTGTCAATTTCTCTATCAATTAACTCTTTTATTTTTCGCAAGTTTATTATATATTTCCATGTTGTTTAGTAACATGCCTTAGTGAAATAAATTGTTGAGTACATTGATTGAAAAATTGTAGACTAAGCTTAATCGGTAAAGCGCTAACTAAATGACTTAAATTGATAACTTAAATTGATAAGAATTTTAATTCCGTATATTTTCAATTACCAAATTCACCATCTCTTGGTATAATTTTGTTTGAGTGCTTGTAGGCAATTCAATTGTAATCAGAGCGAGATATTCCTCAACAAAGAACTTAATCGTCCGAGAATGATCATGGCCTCTACAAACTACACAATAATTTTACCGAGGAGGCTTTGATAAATAGACCACCCTCTGTAGGGTTTGGTGCTCAGAGCGCCAATTCCCGGTTGTATTTTGTTAAATACTTCTGTAAAACATTATTATTAGTAATAATATATGCAGTTTCTATAATATAATCTATTCTTTTATATGGTAAAGACGTAATGACCTTAGAATGATTAGTCATGGTACAGTTGCAAAAGCGTCGCAACGGACATTGAGTCGTATCATGACGTTGTCATTCTCAGACAGTTCCTGGTCAAGGTTTACACTACTTGGTCAGTATAGTAAACCCGTTGAGACCGGTACATGTCGTATACTGGAATATATGATTCCAATGGTTTCTCAATGAACCATAAGTCTTGGAGACTAGTATAGACGTGTAGGTGTTTATAGTGGATAAACACTGAACGACTCACAAAGATTCTTAATGGATGGTACACCAGCGTCAATAAGAATCTTCTTGGGTTGAGTAGCACTTGTGATTCTTAGACTTGAGATGCCATTGTGGGCACATGAGACATCTTCTACACTTAGATGGCAGTCACGTCACCGATCTATTTAGATCAGACCTCCGCCTGTTCGTTGGGTGTAGATAGATCCTCAGGGTGTCCTATGTGTATCAAGATAGGATCCGTCAGTTCTGTGTACCAGAGCATAGGTAGTCCATATGATTAGCAATCAGATAAAACCATGGGCCCGTGGTAAGTTTAGAAGCTAGTTCTAAACATTCTTTTTGAGATTGCTAATAGAATAGTCGACTGGATAGTCCCGATAGAGATTTGACGTTTACATCTATATCTCTGGGATTTATCCGGATACCTGTGACGGAGGAATTATACATTTGCGATGACCTCGACCTGTATGGTTCAGCGAGATTATCCGTGATCGTCATAATCTACGGGTGGATAGATTATGGACACGAAATTAGATTTTGTGACGGATATACCTGAACCTAGAGAGTCTCAATAATGAAACATACTCGTTGAGCACTAGAGCAACATAAATAAATAATATTGATTATTTATAAAGTCGTTTAATGGTTAAACGCAAGATACATGCTAAAGACACTAGATAGTCATTTACTTAATTATTGTGTATTTACATTTAATACTTGATTAATTTAAATACACATTAATTAATAGTCAAAATGAGTTATTTGACTTATTTCCTAAATGAATATATGTTTTTAATATTTAATGTAAATATTATACATATATTTAATATATTTGTATTTGATTAATTAATTAATTATTTAATTGTTAAATGATTAAATTAATTAAAATATAAATATCTTACATTAGGATAATTAAAGTAAATGACATTAGTTGCATTTGTTGACCAAAATAAATATCTAATAAGTAGTTTATAAGATATTTATGCAAGTTGACATTATGATAATTGAAATGAAATTGAAATTACAATTTCTTGCATTTGCTTTGATTTTCGGCCAAGGCCTAAAAGGCACAAGTATAATTGTTTTTCATTTTCATTTAACATAACCTAATACACTTTATCAAAAACAATTCCATTGAAGAAAGACAAAGAAAGAAAGTGAAGGAGAAAAGAAAAAACTAAAGAAAAGCTTGGATTTTGTAAGTTTCTTAAACTTACTATTAGAAAGGAATTTGTTCCTTAGGATCTAGGCTACCTCTCATGAGTTTCTTAAGTTATTCTTTTCTTTATTTCTTGGTTTTTGATGATGGAAATTTGTTTGAAAGTGTTGAGCATGTATGATGAAGAAGGATGTAACTATTGTAGTTATATGTATTCTTTTAAGGTTTATGAAACCAGTTGCTATTCTAGAGTTGTTGACCCACTCTTAAATGACCTAGATTTGATCTTGAGTTGTTTCATTGTGTTGAGACTTGAATTGGATGAAAGATTGATGATTGAAACATTTGATTTAATGTAAATGGCCTAATTTGCCAATTTGTGGAAATTGAAAAATTAGGGTTCTAACCTATTCTAAATTTGGGGGTTTTGAGATATGTTGTGCATTAGGATGTGTATATGATGCATATAAAGTTTCATGTTGATTGGATTTCATTTGGATATGTTTTGAAGCATGAAATGACCAAAGGCACAAATGCCCCCAAATTGAAGCATTCGGCCAGAATAATTTGGTTTTTTGGTTGCTTTTGGTGTTTTGATGTTTTGAACATGCTAAGTTCATCTTAGAAATGATTTAGAATCATTCAAAATTGATTAGATCAATTTCGGACTAAAATGGACAAAATACCATATAAGGGTAATTTGGTAATTTCACTTGAATTTGATTCAATTGAAATTTTATTTCATTATTTGATTATTGGAATATTAAATAAATATGTTTATTTAATTAATCCGAGAAAAAGTTTTGAAATCTAAAAATCGGATTTTCACCGCTTCCGCTGCGTTACCGGATTCACCCCCTAAATAACCCCTTCAAAATGGTATCAGAGCGAGTCTGATTCTAGGCCACTTAAAATGCTTAACCTACATTGAATCAATGTTTAATCATGTTTTCTTGATTTATGCATGCTTATTAGGAACTAATGGATTAGATTTAGGGTGTATGACACTTAGCGGAAAATCCCTAATAATAAGGTTTTAATGTAATTTGTATTTGATGCATGTTATATGGTCCGTCTTGTCAATACGGTTTATGAATATCTCTTTGTGACTACATCCGAGACCGTGCCTCTGCTGTGAGGGTTGTAGCCGATAAAGATTTATTTATACCGGATGTATATCAGATAATAGATAAATTCAAGTAAAAGCGGAATTCTGAACGTGCCCTAGCTGTCAGGATTACGTAAGTAACTTGAGTTTATCATTGACGAGTATTACCTTGGTACGTCTCCTTGTGGGCCTGCCTTCGCAGCGACAACGAGAAACGGCCAGGACCGGATACTTAGGAGTCACTTATGAGTGATTGACAAATGAGTTGTCTACCTGATGAATATACGTAGGCGAGACCGTGCCTCTGCTGTGAGCTGAAATATATTCACGGGATCCACTTTCACTATTTATATTTAATTTAATTATAAATATTTGTATTCTGTTTTGGGATTACAGTATTGCATGATTTAGTGGGAGGGGCATATTAGATTAAAAAAATCCATGATCTAGTTTATGCTTTTGATATTATATGAAACTGCTTAATTTCTGCTAACCGTTTTTCGTGATCTATATGATAGATTTGCGATGGCGGGTCAATCCACACCAGTTTGCGCGTATGTTAGATGCGAACAAACTAAAAGGCGCTGAGAACTTTACAGACTGGGAATTGGATTTGAGGATTGTCCTCGATTCCGAAAAGTTGGGTTATGTTCTTGAGGGTCCTTTACCCCTTGCAGTGGGTGAGGATGCTTCGGAGGAGGAACGCCAAGTTTTTGAAGCTTGGAAGAATGATGATTTAAGGGTTAAATCATACATCCTTAGTTCGCTCTCTCCGAAACTCAAGCAACAATACTATGGAACATCAGATTCCTATAGTATGATAACGCGATTAAGACAATCGTTCGAGAACCAGGAACAGGTTATTGTTCACAGGTCGCCATGGAACTGTTCCATGCGCGTCTGGATGAGGGGCAAAGTGTTAGCCCACATGTTCTTCAAATGATCGATTTGATCGATCAATTGAGGCAACATAATCTCATCCTAAATGACATTCTCGGTAGGAGTGTCATTCTTGGTTCTCTGCCAGCTTCATTCCGCCAGTTTGTGATGTACTTCAACATGCACGGGACAGTCTGCACCTACCAGGAGCTACATAGGATGTTGCTCACGGCAGAAGAGGATCTGAAGAAGGGAGTACCGACTCGCCCACCTAGATCTACTTCTCTGTCTGCTTCTTCCCAAGGAATGTCCAAGGGAAAGAAGAAGAAAGGGAAGAAGAAGAAGACCTTCGGTCCTCCACAGCAGGCGAAGATAGCCAAGCCCAAAAGGGCTTCTGAAGACAAATGCCACCACTGCGGCAAGTTGGGCACTGGAAAAGGAACTGTCCTGATTACATTGCCCAAGTGAGGAGAGACAGAGCTTCTACATCAGGTACTTTTATTTTTCCAGTTATTGATTTATCTTTGGCTTGTGAAGCCGTTACATCCAGCTGGATTTTAGATTCTGCTTGTCCCATTCACATTTGCAATTCGTTGCAGGTGCTGAAGGAAAGTAGGAGGCTGAAGCCAGGGGAGATGCAGTTGCGATTCGGGAGTGGAGACTCTTTGGATGCAGTTGCAGTGGGAGTATGCGAGATCTCATTGCCGAATGGGACACTTTTGTTATATGACTGTCATTTTGTACCAGGATGTGTCGCTAATATTATATCACTTTTTGTATTGATACAGAAGGCTATTGTATTAATATTAAGAATAGTTCTTTGTATTTATATGATAAAAATAATATTCAGATCCTTAGTTGTCCAAACCAGCATGGTCATTATACATTGCAAACTTCAAAAGATATATTAAGTACTGGAGTTAATAAACGTAGTTTACCTGTAATTAATAATACTGAACTTTGGCATATGAGACTTGGTCACATTGGCGTTAAACGCCTTACCCAATTGGTTAGGAATGGTTTGATATCAGATCTTACCATTGAATCCTATCCAACTTGTGAATCCTGTATTCAGGGTAAAATGACCAAGGCCCCATTTTCTGGTGTTGGACACCGTGCCACTAACTTACTGGAACTCGTACATTCTGATGTATGTGGTCCACTAAGTCAAACTGCTCACAGTGGTTATTCGTACTTCGTTACCTTTACCGATGATTTATCACGGTACGGTTATGTGTATTTGATGCGACATAAATCGGAAACCTTTGAAAAGTTCAAAGAGTTCCGAAATGAAGTAGAAAAACAAACTGGTAAATATATTAAATGCCTTCGATCAGATCGAGGCGGTGAATATATGAGTGGTGAGTTCATGGATTATATGAAGGAGAATGGGATTCTCGCTCAATATACTCCTCCAGGTACACCACAGCACAATGGTGTATCTGAAAGGAGAAATCGGACTTTATTGGATATGGTCCGATCGATGTTGAGTTTCACAGATTTGCCCTATTACTTATGGGGTTACTGTCTCTTAACAGCCGCACATCTTTTGAATAAGATTCCTTCAAAGGCTGTTCCTACGACACCGTATCAGATATGGTTCGGTAGGAGACCGAATCTTAATTATATTAAGGTTTGGGGTTGTCCTGCCTATGTCAGGGTAACTCAGCAAAGTAAGCTTTCGCCTCGAGGGCAAAAGTTTAGGTTTGTTGGATATCCCTCAAATACGAGGGGATATCTGTTCTATGATACCGAGCATCGAAATGTGTTCGTAGCTCGCTTCGCAAAATTTCTAGAAGTAGAATTTTTGTCAGAAGGTTGATCATAGACAGGTTGAGCTTGATGAAGTCCAACCTGAAAACAACGAACCAACGGAGGAACCTGAAGTTCAAGTAGATGAAGGACCTTCAACACACACACTCCGTAGGTCGGAAAGGGTATCTAGACCTCCTGAACGCTTGTATTTGATACAAGAAAAGAGTCTGGATGTTCTCTTAGTTGAAGAGACAGATCCTTTCACCTATAGAGAATCGATGTTGGACATCGACTCCGTGAAATGGCAAAGTGCCATGAAATCCGAGATAGATTCAATGCATGAAAATCAAGTTTGGGACTTGATTCCGCTTCCCGAAGGAATTGTTCCTATCGGTTGTAAATGGGTTTACAAAAGGAAGCGCGGGCCTGACGGTAAGGTTGAAACTTACAAGGCCCGACTGGTAGCAAAAGGTTACACGCAGCGACCTGGCGTCGACTACGATGAAACTTTTTCGCCGGTAGCAATGCTTAAGTCTATCCGGATTTTGCTTTCTATAGCTGCGTATCATGACTACGAGATTTGGCAAAATGGATGTCAAAACGGCTTTTCTAAATGGGTTTCTTGATGAAGAAATCTATATGGAACAGCCGGAAGGTTTCACATCCAGCCAAACCTCGGGTATGGTTTGTAAGCTTAAGAAGTCCATTTATGGACTTAAACAAGCTTCACGAAGTTGGAATCTTCGATTCGATGAGATTATTAGATCGTCTGGTTTTCTTAAGAATTCGGAAGAATCCTGTGTGTATCAGAAGGCCAGTGGGAGCATGGTCGTATTTTTAGTCCTGTATGTTGATGACATCCTAATCATTGGGAATGATTTAGGTATGTTACAAAGCGTTAAAGCATTCTCTGTAAGAATTTCTCCATGAAGGACCTGGGAGAAGCTTCCTATGTTTTAGGGATAAAACTCTATCGAGATAGACAAAGGAGGCTGATTGGGTTATCCCAATCAACGTACATAGATAAGATCTTGGAACGGTATAGTTTTGGTAACTGTAAGACAGCAAACATACCGTTCAGACATGGGATTCATCTTTCTAAGAAGATGTGTCCACAAACAGAAGATGAGAAGGTTAGAATGTCTAACCAACCTTATGCTTCATGTTTGGGTAGCATAATGTATGCCATGTTATGTACGAGGCCTGATATCAGTTTCGCTGTTAGCGTAACTAGTCGATATCAGTCCAATCCAGGTAATGACCATTGGATGGCCATTAAACATATCCTAAAGTATCTTAAAGGTACTAAGGATAAGTTGATAATATATGGAGGAAAACGAACTGCAGGTTAACGGGTATACAGACTCCGATTTTCAATCGGATCCGGATGATAGAAAGTCTACATCTGGATTTGTCTTTACCCTTAACGGAGGTGCAGTATGTTGGAAGAGTTCCAAACAGGGATCTACAGCTGATTCCACCACTGAGGCGGAATATATTGCAGCTTCTGAAGCCGCAAAAGAGGCTGTGTGGATAAAGAACTTTATCACAGAATTGGGAGTTGTCCCAAGTATCGAGAATGCGATTCCGTTATACTGTGATAATACTGGAGCCATTGCGCAAGCAAAGGAACCGAGGGCGCATCAGAAGTCGAAGCATGTGGAACGCAAGTACCACATCATTCGAGAGATCGTGTCGCGAGGGGATATTGTCGTGTGCAAGGTACCGAGTGAAGACAACGTAGCAGACCCGCTGACGAAGGCCATACCTCCGAAGTTATTTGATAAACACGTGGAGTCGATGGGTATTAGATACAATCGATATTGGCACTAGAGCAAGTGGGAGATTTTGTAGGGGTTGGTGCTCAGAGCGCCAATTCCCGGTTGTATTTTGTTAAATACTTCTGTAAAACATTATTATTAGTAATAATATATGCAGTTTCTATAATATAATCTATTCTTTTATATGGTAAAGACGTAATGACCTTAGAATGATTAGTCATGGTACAGTTGCAAAAGCGTCGCAACGGACATTGAGACGTATCATGACGTTGTCATTCTCAGACAGTTCCTGGTCAAGGTTTACACTACTTGGTCAGTATAGTAAACCCGTTGAGACCGGTACATGTCGTATACTGGAATATATGATTCCAATGGTTTCTCAATGAACCATAAGTCTTGGAGACTAGTATAGACGTGTAGGTGTTTATAGTGGATAAACACTGAACGACTCACCAAAGATTCTTAATGGATGGTACACCAGCGTCAATAAGAATCTTCTTGGGTTGAGTAGCACTTGTGATTCTTAGACTTGAGATGCCATTGTGGGCACATGAGACATCTTCTACACTTAGATGGCAGTCACGTCACCGATCTATTTAGATCAGACCTCCGCCTGTTCGTTGGGTGTAGATAGATCCTCAGGGTGTCCTATGTGTATCAAGATAGGATCCGTCAGTTCTGTGTACCAGAGCATAGGTAGTCCATATGATTAGAATCAGATAAAACCATGGGCCCGTGGTAAGTTTAGAAGCTAGTTCTAAACATTCTTTTTGAGATTGCTAATAGAATAGTCGACTGGATAGTCCCGATAGAGATTTGACGTTTACATCTATATCTCTGGGATTTATCCGGATACCTGTGACGGAGGAATTATACATTTGCGATGACCTCGACCTGTATGGTTCAGCGAGATTATCCGTGATCGTCATAATCTACGGGTGGATAGATTATGGACACGAAATTAGATTTTGTGACGGATATACCTGAACCTAGAGAGTCTCAATAATGAAACATACTCGTTGAGCACTAGAGCAACATAAATAAATAATATTGATTATTTATAAAGTCGTTTAATGGTTAAACGCAAGATACATGCTAAAGACACTAGATAGTCATTTACTTAATTATTGTGTATTTACATTTAATACTTGATTAATTTAAATACACATTAATTAATAGTCAAAATGAGTTATTTGACTTATTTCCTAAATGAATATATGTTTTTAATATTTAATGTAAATATTATACATATATTTAATATATTTGTATTTGATTAATTAATTAATTATTTAATTGTTAAATGATTAAATTAATTAAAATATAAATATCTTACATTAGGATAATTAAAGTAAATGACATTAGTTGCATTTGTTGACCAAAATAAATATCTAATAAAGTGTTTTATAAGATATTTATGCAAGTTGACATTATGATAATTGAAATGAAATTGAAATTACAATTTCTTGCATTTGCTTTGAATTTTCGGCCAAGGCCTAAAAGTCACAAGTATAAATTGTTTTTTCAATTTTCATTTAACATAACCTAATACACTTTATCAAAAAAAAATTCCATTGAAGAAAGACAAAGAAAGAAAGTGAAGGAGAAAAGAAAAAACCTAAAGTAAAGCTTGGATTTTGTAAGTTTCTTAAACTTACTATTAGAAAGGAATTTGTTCCTTAGGATCTAGGCTACCTCTCATGAGTTTCTTAAGTTATTCTTTTCTTTATTTCTTGTGTTTTTGATGATGGAAATTTGTTTGAAAGTGTTGAGCATGTATGGTGAAGAAGGATGTAACTATTGTAGTTATATGTATTCTTTTAAGGTTTATGAAACCAAGTTGCTATTCTAGAGTTGTTGACCCACTCTTAAATGACCTAGATTTGATCTTGAGTTGTTTCATTGTGTTGAGACTTGAATTGGATGAAAGATTGATGATTGAAACATTTGATTTAATGTAAATGGCCTAATTTGCCCAATTTGTGGAAATTGAAAAATTAGGGTTCATAACCTATTCTAAATTTGGGGGTTTTGAGATATGTTGTGCATTAGGATGTGTATATGATGCATATAAAGTTTCATGTTGATTGGATTACATTTGGATGTGTTTTGAAGCATGAAATGACTAAAGGCACAAATGCCCCCAAATTTGAAGCATTCGGCCAAGAAATTATTTTTGGTTTTTGGTTGCTTTTGGTGTTTTGATGTTTTGAACATGCTAAGTTCATCTTAGAAATGATTTAGAATCATTCAAAATTGATTAGATCAATTTCGGACTAAAATGGACAAAATACCATATAAGAGTAATTTGGTAATTTCACTTGAATTTGATTCAATTGAAATTTTATTCATTATTTGATTATTGGAATATTAAATAAATATGTTTATTTAATTAATCCGAGAAAAATTTTTGAAATCTGAAAATCGGATTTTCACCGCTTCCGTTGCGTTACCGGATTCACCCCCTAAATAACCCATTCACCCTCTACATTGGAACCGACTATAATTACTAGAAGATGAAGATATTTAACTATCTCCTTACCATTGATGTACAATCATACAGAGTGGTCACTAGAGGTTTTAAAATATTAATGAAGAGAAATAATGATGATGTGGAATTTTCAATATCGCAATCCGAATAGACCGATGAGGACTACATGGTAGCCTCTAATAATGTAAAGGCTCTCAACCATCTCTTTTGTAAAATTAATATGAGTCAAATAAATAAACTTCCAGAGTTTAGCAATGCTTGTAATTATGGAAGTCTTTCGAGATTGTGAATTAGAGACTAACCAAGTTAAAAAGAATCCAAGGTCAATCGGTTCATGTGCGAGTTAGATAGTTTTAAAATGGAAGCCGATGAAGATGTTGAGAAGAAGATTTCAAGGTTCACCATGATTATAAATCAACTAAGTGCTTTAGGAAAAACATTAGTACAAATGATCAAGTGAAAAAGATCTTTAGCTCTATTCCTAAGGAGTATAGAATTTTCACTGCCACTATCAAAGAATCTAATAATATGAACACCTTGAAATCAAAAAATTTGGTGGGCAAATTGTTAGAGAATGAGATGGATATCGAGAAGGATTTAAGGGAAGGAGAATATAAAATAAAAAGCGAATAACCCTTAAATCATTTGTGAGAAAAGATGATAGTGCAAGTTCAAGTGATGGGGATGATGATTGTGATGAAAACTTGACACATTTGAAAACTTGACACATTTGACAAAGAGCTTCAAGAAATTTCTCAAATATAAGAAGTCAAAAGGAAAATTTCGGATGGATGAGAAGAAAGAGGACAAATGTCCAAGGAAGTACAAGAAGAAGGCAATGAAGGCAACTTGGAGTGATAATGACTGCTCATCCAAGGAAGAAAATGAAGAGGGGACGAGAGATCTTGCATTTATCGCTATTGATGACCTTCTAGATGAGAGTGATGAAGAAAATGTACATGATTCCTCTGTATATGATGAATTATTTGATACATTTAAGAAACATAAATTACTCAAAAATGAGTATTCATATTTATTACACGATCATGCATTAACTGTTGAGAAAAATGAAATGCATGAAAAAGAAATTGTATACTTAAAAGATGAGAAGCTAAAACTTGAAAAAATATGTCTAGCATGTCATTTAGCTCATCTAGTATATGTGAGTGCAACACATTTAAGAATGAAAATGTTGCAATAAAAAAAGTTGTTGATTTGCATTCAATGGTAACAAAATTCACTTTGAGAGAGAAAATTTTTAAAATATTATTTGGCTCCCAAAGATGTGTGTTTAAAAAATGGAGGGTTTGGGATATATGTCTTACAACAAGCAACTTATTTGAAAAATCATTTTGTAAAGACATCCACTTTATCTTATACACATGTTACTAGTGAGGCCAATATCACATGTCATGCATGCAATAGAAAATGACATAAAATATTTGATTATATATACAAGAAGAAAGTGAATGCATGAGGTCCGAAAGGAAGTAGGGCTAACCCCCATGGACCCAAGAAAATTTGGGTTCCAAGAAAGTTTGGGTACCCAAAAATTTGTGAGTTTCTTTTGAATAGAGAAGAAGATGAAAACAAGAAAAGTAATTCCTCAATGGAAGTTGTAATTTTAACGGAAGACTACACAAATTCTATTCTTTCATAAATTTTAAGAATGATGGATTTGTCACTTGGTGACAACGGTAAAAGATAAAATCCATGAATACAGAAACATCAGGACCTTTTCTCCACCTTAAATGAAAATGCTTCAATTGTTGCTATGAATTGGACATAATTGTGTAGCATGCTATTGATTAAGCATTTCGAGCTAAAATATTTGATTTGAGTGTTGATAAAACTCTTCAAGTTAATTGATAACTTGTTTGAATCATTAGGAATGCTCAAAAATTGAATGAGGCAAAATTGAAATATTCACCTATATTATATGATTTGATTGTATTCATAATTACAATTGGTATCACATTGAGTATATTTTGACATATATGATCATTTTGGATACTCTTTTGATATGCTTTGCCATTGGTCATTCTTGGATGAAAATGAAATGCATAGATATTGGTATAACTTGAATGATTTTGATGATTATATATGCATGAATATTAGATTTTATGACAAAAATGGGAGAAAATGCTAGTTGTGCATGTTTATGAACTTTATAATTATGTTTTATGCACATGTTGGTTTATACCTCTTAGTGCTTAATCTTTACTTTTCCATTATTTTTACTAATGGAAAAGGAGGAGAAATCATAGAAATGAGATAAAACTTGTGATACCCTCGTCTTAGTGTTAAGGTTAGCAAATTTGTACTAATGTGTTTGTTTGAGTGTTTATAGAGAAATATTGAAAGACAATCACATGTTTAGGGGGAGTTATAACCGTCAACAAATTTGGAACTCTCGAAGTTCACAAGTTTTAAAGATTTTCATAATAAAAAATGGTGATCGTAAGCGCCATTTTACTCAATGAAGGATTTTGATGATGCAACGCTAGCGACTTCGATATGCATTCGCGAGCATTACAAAAAGATGTCGAAATAAATTGGATATGAAGACATAAGCACTCAATGAAGAAATAAAGTAAAGTCTTATAGGTTAGGGCACTTGATGAATGACTAATATACATATATTTACCGCCTCTCTATCTTAGTGCTTGTGTGTTATCTTGAGTTTTATGAACGTTTTGATGTGTTTTGAATGTGTTTTGCAGGTTAAAAATCATATTAAGACTTAATTGGACTCAATAAGTAATGAATTGGTAATTTTGGAGCATATTTGTGTTGGGGTTTTGGCGTGGGCACAGCAGAAGCTCGCGGTTCGGGTGAAATCGTAATTTTAAAACTTTTTAAAATGACCAAATAAATTATTCAATATCCAATATGAATAATTCATTCATATTTCACCTAAACATATTTATTCAATATCACATAATGACATAAATAGTTAAGAAACATCGCGAGACTTTTACGAAAATATTTTTCCGCAAAATGGCATAAAATACGTTTTTGACCGAACCGATCACCCAATACACATGAGGGCTGGGCTGCCTTGATCAGCCCCAATAGGGTTAGGTCAGTTCATGGGCTGCCCGAACATTGACCAATTCACTGTTGGGCAGCCGTCACCCAGTTGGCTCAAAAGTCACCCGGAAACGCTGTTTTTCACCATTTTCGGGTATTTCAACTCCGAAATAATTTCCAGCTTTTGTTCCAACATACAAAACACATCCAATACATTCATATGACATATTTTTCATCACCAAAAATACAGTATTTCCATATCGATCCAGAAACAAAATATCAAATTTTCATGCTTAAAATCTAATTTTCCAACATTAATCTAATTAATCTTAACATCAACCAAAGTCACCACAAATGAACCACCCAAGAACAATTCTAGGCATTACAAGAGTGGTCATAACACTTTAAAATAGGAACATATCATCAAATGATCAAATTGAATAAATATTACAATAATATCATCCAAACAACTTCACACATGCACAAAACCTTCCAATTAATCCTCCAAACTAAAAAGCCCCAAATTTATAGAAAAGAAGAAACCCTAGGATCTCACTAGATCATCAAGAAACATGAAACATATTTTCTAAGCTTAGGGATTTGAAGAATTACCTTTAATTCTCTAATCTCTTAGCTTTTTTTCTTGATTTTCTTCAATCTCCATCTTGAATCATCAATAAATATTTGAGAGGTATTTTAGAAGACTAAATTCGGCCATGGAGGGGGGTATTTTAGTCATTTTGAGAATTTAATTTCATTAAATTAAGATTACACTTTATGTTAGCAAATCATATTTGCACACCTAAAGTTTAATTAAAGCATGCCAAATGTAATTAATTATGAAATATATATATATATATATATCATTTAATTTTTTAAATATTTAACATTTAAATATTTAAATAATTAATTAATATAATATTATTATATACGTATTTTTATTTACATTAAATAACAAATATATATATTAATGACATGTGTCAAAGTCTCATTTTACACTTAATCAATGTGTATCTAATCAAATTATGTATCAAATATAAATACACAATAGTTACGATTGACCAAAAATGCTCTTATGCATGTGTTTTCGTTTAACCATTTAAACGATTCGATTTAACTCATTTAATTCGATGAAGTATTATGAATAATCTATATTATTCATAACGCATTACCCAAGTGCTCAACGAGTACACTTAATATTATGGGACTCTCTAAGTTTAGGTTTATCCGTCACGAAATCAAATTTCGTGTCCATAATTCACCCACTCATGAATTATGACGACCACGGATAATCTCGTTAAACTATGCAAGTCGAGGTCATTGCATACGTATAATCCCTCCATCACAGGCTATCCATATTATACATGGGATATAGATAAGAACGTCAAATCCTTATGGTATAATATATTTCAAATTTACGATCTCTAAATAACACTTGGAACTTGCTTCCGAAGTTATACCACGGCCATGGATTTACTAGATCGCAAACACGTGTAGGATGCATATGCCCTGTACACAGGACTGAAGGATTCTATCTTGATACGCACTGGATATCATGAGCATCAGTCCACACCCAACGAACAAGTGGAGGTCTGATCTAAATAGATCGGTGACGTGACTACCATCAAAGTGTGGAGGATAACTCATATATCCACTGTGGTATCTCGATTCGAATGATCACTATGCTCGCTCAACTCGAGAAGATTCCTATTGACGTTGGTGTACCATCTATTAGGAAATCTTTTGTGAGTCGTTCATTGTTTATCAAATAAACATATATATGTCTATACGAGTCTCCAGAGACTCATGGTTCATTGGGATAAACCATCGGATCAAGTCACGATATACGACATGTACTAGTCTCAGCGGATTTTACTAACCAACCCGTGTTAGCAAATCTTGACCAGAAACTTTATTTAAAGATATACAACTTATAGTGACGCTTCCCAATGTCAATTACAAACTACGTTGTAACTGTGCACTACATTGTAAATCCTAAGGTCTCTGTCTAATATACCGTATCACTAAATCAGATATAATCTCAATCTAATCATAATTAGATATATAATCGTAATTAGATCAAATATGTATATAAAAGACAAGAGGTGTTACCATTAAATAAGTAATATTATGGAAAAAAGCATTGTTCGTATTTATAAATTGGAAATAAATACGATCCGGATTGGCACTCTGAGCATCAACCTTAAAATTTCTCCCACTTGCTCTAGTGGCAATCCACGGTATCATATACACATCTCAATGTGTATCTGTAGGACACAGATGTTGGACGACGCTGTTCCGGGCTCGTGACCCGGTTGGGAGTACGGAGTAGCCCACGGGGGAACTAAATCGGAGAAATAACATGGAGTCGCCACCTGGTGTGAACCGGGAAAATGATTTAAGGTCGCACTCACCCCTCGCAAGGGAAGACCTCAAACCGTTGGGTTCGGAATGGTCTCTTACTTATGCCACTTGTAATGATATGAGTTGTGCAATAATTTAATCGAATCTACGCAACATATTTCCAAGAGTATTCTACTTTTAAGTTCACATGCATAAAAGTAATTATCATAACGACAAACATACGATATCACACAATAATCTCATGAACATATTGAATCATCAAACAGGAAAGATAAATAACAACCTAAGCATAAACATAAAGAAACACCTATTGCGAAAGGAGATGAAAAGATTATGCATGGAGGAATAACATACTAATGGCTAAATCATGCTTGAGAAACAAGTAACATCCTAACGACCTAATCATGCTTGAACACCATCTCATGAACACATCAAATAGATAAATGCGGGGATACAAATAGATGATAACAGTGAAAATATCAATAATGGAATGGTATGATTAATTACATGATACAAGAGAAACCACCCAAGAAGCAAATATGCATGAAATGTGATGAAAATGACTCAGTTCAGTGTATATGCGTTCGTGTAGCGTTCGTAAACGCGTTCGAACAGCAAACAGAAGGTCCGCGTTCGTGTAGTGTTTGAGAACGCTTTCGAACGGGACCAGACCTGATGCATGATAAAACAAAGAAAATATGTGCGCGTTCGAGTAGCGTTAGTAAACGCGTTCGAACGATAAACAGAAGGTTCGTGTTCGTATAGCGTTCGAGAACGCGTTCGAACGGGACAAGACCTGATGAAACAAAATGCATGCGCATTCGAGTAGCGTTCGTAAACGCGTTCGAATGGGAAATAGAAGGTCAGCGTTCATATGGTGTTCGAGAACACGTTCGAATGAGACAGGACCTGATGCATGATAACACAAAGAAAACTCATGCGCGTTCGAGTATCGTTCGCAAACGCGTTCGAATGGTAAACAGAAGGTT
The DNA here is from genome assembly GCA_019454045.1 of Zanthoxylum bungeanum. Lineage (NCBI taxonomy): Eukaryota > Viridiplantae > Streptophyta > Magnoliopsida > Sapindales > Rutaceae > Zanthoxylum > Zanthoxylum bungeanum. The sequence continues at coordinate 52,283 of SKCR01024938.1, read as the reverse complement.
CGCGTTCGTGTAGCGTTTGAGAACGCGTTCGAACGGGACCAGACCTGATGCATGATAGATGATGCAACACATACATAGATAAGCAAATCCACAATGTAGGACTCCGTGTGCCCGATTAAACTCGTTCTCATTCAATCAGGTGTACCTCGTCCGGCGCGGCAAAACATCGTTGATAAGGTAGCCTTCAGGCATTTTCCCTCGAATAGAGGACCTTGAATCCACCCTTATTAGCTCATGCGCACAAGAATGCAATGCGTGCGTAAATAAAGTAACGTTATGCAAATGATAAATGACATAATAAAAGGCGCGGCAAAACTGACCGGCGTAAACACACACGTATAACGCAAGCGTACGTATCGTTCAAGTAGTATAAAAAGTATCGATCCCACGAGGACTTAATACCTAAGTTATTAATTTTATGAGGTTAAATGATTACTAGTATCTAACAGGTTGTTTGATTGATTGATTTGAAATGACGATGATTCTAAATTTAAAGCAAGTAAATAAAATTGCTTAAAAGTAGGTTGAGAAAAATCCAAATTATAAAACTATCTAGGGTTGTGAATCCTTCCAATATTATTTAAAGATGAAGTGGTTATCTTATAGTTAGGTAATATATTGATTTATTAACCTGGAACACTAATTTATGTAAAAGCCTCTTCCGATGGTCAATTACAAATACCTAGTAAAATCCAATTGAACCATATGTCTATGTCAACCAAATTACCTAGATTCATTAAGATTAAGTTTCAATTATGGTTACCCCCGCCCGATAGGTATATTCCTATCCTATAAGGAAATCTATTAAAAGGGTTATCTATCCTCAAGGAAGATCGTGGGCTATTGAGTCTAAGGTCTTAAACTTAAAATCCCTATGTCTAGTTCATTTTAAGTTTACCTAATCAATTTAATTAATGGCTAGTTAATTAAAGAGCATTAAGATTAAGACTCAATAAATAAATCTTTATATTACCCAAATTATAATCTAACCCTTATAAACCGGTGATATTGGATTTCATCACAACCCTAGATAACTAACTTAGTTATGACACATAACTAGGGCTAGTAAAAACTTAAAAGTAAAAGCCATAAAGTAACAGTGCTGAAAAGTAATTGCAGTAAAGTAAAAGCTTAAAAGTAAAATAAAATAAAATGCTAAGGTAAAAGTAATAATTTCTACTACTACTTATTTAGATATCTCCCAGTAAAATAATATATAAACTTGTGATTATTACCAACCAGCCATATAGGCGGTAACCTGATTAAGTCAATTTAAGTCCAACCAGCCATAAAGGCGGAACCAAAATAAACCAGCCATAAAGGCGGAACCAAAATAAACCAGCCATAAAGGCGGAAAAGGAATTTTATTACCAACCGACCAATCTGGCGGTATCCTGATTAAGTCAAATTTTAAATAGAAAATATATTATTTTTAAGGGAGATTAATCTAAATAATACTAGTAAAAGAATTACCTTTCACCCTAGTAGGGCGAAGTTACCTCCTCATAGTTGAATAGTAAAACTATAAAAAGTAAAAGGTAAAAATAAATTACTATTACTATTCAAAAGTAAAATTACTATTATTACAGAACGTAATTAAAAATTACAAAACTAAATTTAAAGAAATTTAGAGAGAGAAGAACTCCATATTTACATCAAAGAAATGGGAGAGGAATGTACAATGAAATCTGAAATTTCGAGCTCTATTTATAGGCGCGGATAGGCCGCGGGCGTCGCGACGCTGAAAGGGTTCAGCGTCGCGACGCTGAAACAGTGACACGTGTCACTTGCTGATTCACCGGCTCAGATTCTTATCCGATAATGTGGCACTGTTCATGACATCATTGGTGACATCACGCTGACGTGTGGAGGGCGATTGTCGGCACCGTTAGATCGCGACACACGGCACCAGCGTAATTTAGCATCTCCGTTGTGATGGCGACACGTGGCACGACGCAAGTTAGCATGATCGGCGCACGTTAGCAAGTCAAACCAATCAGATTCTGACACGTGGCAGACGACGCACGTTAGCAGGTTCGGCGCATGCTGGGCGTCGCGACGTGTAAGGCTTCAGCGTCGCGACGCCGAAATTACCATTTTGCCCATTTTGTCCAATTTTTCCTGTTTTGCTCCAATTCACCTCCAGAATGTCCTGAAACTTTATTTATCTACAAAATAACACAAAACACATCAAAATATTCACAAAACCCAAGAAACTATACAAAATATTAGGTTAAATGAGTGGGAAATAGTGATAGATTCACCACTCATCACACCCTCAAACCTAACATTTTGCTAGTCCTCTAGCAAAACACAAAGTAAAATAAACAACTTAAAATAAAATTTAATTAAGCCACTTTCGTAGGCATCACGGTTGCATTTAGCGTATGCAACAAGCCTTTAAACTAAGGGTGGCAATGGGCCGGGCCGGGCCGGGCTTTTTGAAGCCCGGCCCGAGCCCGTCCCAAAAAAAATTGGGCCCGAGCCCGGGCCTAAATCCGGCCCTATTTTTTTTTTATTTTTTTTTTTGAAAAAAAAAAAACCTTTGAAATGAAATTTATATAATATATATATATACATTCACATTAAATACGAAATTTGCTAAACAATTTACTAATACATCAAAAATTTCAAAGTAATATCCATGAACTAACAATCCAAAATTACAACTAAATACCTCAAAAGTCAAAAGTTTCAATATTTCATCCATAAACTAAGTAACTGACCATCCATCCAAATGTCACAAACAAATACATCAAAAGTTCAAATGTTTCATCTATAAACTAACAATCCAAATACCACAAAAACAAACAAACAAGTACATTAAAAGCTTCAATGTTTCATCCATAAATTAACAATCCAATTATCCAAATGCCACAAAGTAATGCATCAAACTAATCTAACTCTTGTGGCTCGAAGTCTCCTTCAACTTCATCCATCAGTTCCTCTCCAGAAATTATAAGTTGTTCAGGAATAAGACCTAATGAGAAAAAATGTTAAAACATGTAAATCAAATAAAATAAATAATTAATAAAAATAATCCTTATAGTCTTTTACCTCGCTCAGAAGCCCATAACCAATTTTGAGTGCACATTATTGCTTCCAATGTGTCAGGATGTAATTTGGCACGATGTGGACTCAAATGCCTCCCCCCAGTGCTAAAAGCAGACTCTGATGCCACAGTCGTAATAGGAATAGCTAGTATATCTTTAGCTATCTCAGCCAAAATAGGATATTTTCCTTTATTTGTCTTCCACCAAATCAAAATATCGAAGTCTGGAGTTCTAGTAACTAAGGGCTCCTCTAAGTACCTTTCAAGATCGGACTTTGATCTTGTCATACGATTGCTTTGAGTGGCGAAAGAATCAAAGTCAGACAAATCTAAAAAAGAAGACGAATCAGTGGTCACAATATTATGGGAATGAACATTGAAAGTAGAAGATTCACCACCAACATCAGACTTAGCTTCATAATATTTAACTATCTCCTCAGAAAGCTGACGTGCTCTTATAATTTGCTCTTGAACACCCACACCATAAATCTTCGGAAAATAATAATCAATTAACAACATCTTAAATCTTGGGTCAAGAATGACAGCCATAACCAACACCCCATGAATCTCTTGCCAATATTATCAAACTTGGCAATCATAATAGAGGCCATTTGTTTAACTTGAGGAATAAGGGACATTTGCCACTCCATCAAAGACATCTTCATTTTACAAGCCAGTGGAAAAAAACATATTGACTGTAGGGTACTTCGTACCTGAGAACATCTCTGTCAACAAATGAAATGGACGTAAATATTCTACCATTTTTTCAGCCATCTCCCATTCTGCATCAGAAGGCAAACATTTATAATGGGGCTCAATTTGTTGCACTCTATGAAAAACTTTTCTGTACTTAACTGCAATATCAAGCATGACAAATGTAGAATTCCATCTAGTCGGACAATCAAGCACCAACTTTCTTTCACTATTCATCAATGATTGACGTGCGGACATCAAAAAGGTTTCATCCTTTTCGGTGTGCTACTCCAATAAGCAACACTCTCCCTAATCTTTGCAATACCCACTTCAATCACGGTCAAACCGTCCTTCACAATTAGGTTCAAAATATGAGCTGCACACCTCATATGAAAAAATCTACCACCCACTAACAAAGATTCAGTTGAAAGCATTCCCTTCAATCTTTCTACCATTGCATCATTAGTTGAAAAATTATCCAAAGTAACTGTTGACAACTTTCGATCCACATTGCAGTCCATCATACATTTAATTAGAACTTGAGATAGACACTCAGCAGTATGTGGGGCTGGTACATATTAAACCTACATATACATAATGTATGTAATTAAATGTTAGCATATTCAATAAATAAGTTAGACATAATATTATAAGTACACAAAATTAAATTACCTTAAGACTCGACTTTGTAAATGCCATGAGTTGTCAATGAAATGTCCTGTAACAACCATATACCCTCTCTTTTGGTTACCAGCAGTCCACATGTCAGTAGTAATAGCAACCCTGCTGTCATTAATATTCAACAAATTCATTATTTTCATCTTTTCTGATTTATATAATTTGAAAATCTCAGCCTTTAAAGTGTTTCTGGACATCTTCTTCACCAAAGGGTTGCAATATTTCATCAAGTCATTAAAAGCATCAAACTCAACAAACTTCAGTGGCAGCTCATGCTTTATAACCAATGACGTAATTTTTTGACGGACATATTTACATCAAATGATCTAAGCTCCATAGAAGTCGTTCCATCTTCTTGCTTTATAACATTGAGTGTTTTTTGAACTGTATCTTCAAACTTAGGCTGTTTTTTAGTATAACAATTCTTCATGTGTCTATTTAAATGACTGGTACCTTTTCCAGCCATACCACTCAATAACTTGGCACAGTGATTACATCTTGCCTTTATTTGCCCACCAACAGTAATCTTGGTAAAATGATCCCAACATTTTGCTGTCGCTCGTCTCTTATTATCCATATTTTCTAATGCTACCCCCTTTCTTTTGTTACCATCTTCATCTATTTTTCCATCTTCAATATCAAGGATCTCATTTTCATCATCACTATGCTCGCGTACATCTTCAAGGCCGTTAAGAAAAACAGGGGAATTTGGCCGAATAGGCGTAGATTCTTCCAAGTTAGACATAACAAAATCTGAGGAAAAAAAATTGAATCAACAATATGAGAGTGGAGCTATATTACTGCTTATAAGTTATATAACAGATCAAGAGGCAATAATTTCAACAAAATACTTACCCTTATCAAGTAACAGAGATAAAACACAGTCTTACGTGCTTATAATTACTATATTACTGTTAAATGGTTAGAAAGTAGCAACTTAGCATTACTGCCTTACTGGTACTGTTTTTGTAATATTAGGTTTATAAGAAAGTTTGTAGTTTTCAGTTAGGTGGTGTGAAATGCTTAAATCTTCGAGCCCGGCTCGGGCCCGAGCCCGAGTCGGGCCCTGTCCGTAAAGCCCGGCTTGATAATTTAGCCCACCGGGCCGGGCCGGGCCGGGCTTGGGCTTTTCTGCCACCCTTACTTTAAACTAAGGGTGGGGGCAGAAAAGCCCCAGCTGAAAACTACAAACTTTCTTATAAACCTAATATTACAAAAAACAGTACCAGTAAGGCAGTAATGCTAAGTTACTACTTTCTAACCATTTAACAGTAATATAGTAATTATAAGCACGTAAGACTGTGTTTTATCTCTGTTACTTGATAAGGGTAAGTATTTTGTTGAAATTATTGCCTCTTGATCTGTCATATAACTTATAAGCAGTAATATAGCTCCACTCTCATATTGTTGATTCAATTTTTTTTCCTCAGATTTTGTTATGTCTAACTTGGAAGAATCTACGCCTATTCGGCCAAATTCCCCTGTTTTTCTTAACGGCCTTGAAGATGTACGCGAGCATAGTGATGATGAAAATGAGATCCTTGATATTGAAGATGGAAAAATAGATGAAGATGGTAACAAAAGAAAGGGGGTAGCATTAGAAAATATGGATAATAAGAGACGAGCGACAGCAAAATGTTGGGATCATTTTACCAAGATTACTGTTGGTGGGCAAATAAAGGCAAGATGTAATCATTGTGCCAAGTTATTGAGTGGTATGGCTGGAAAAGGTACCAGTCATTTAAATAGACACATGAAGAATTGTTATACTAAAAAACAGCCTAAGTTTGAAGATACAGTTCAAAAAACACTCAATGTTATAAAACAAGAAGATGGAACGACTTCTATGGAGCTTAGATCATTTGATATAAATATTGTCCGTCAAAAAATTACGTCATTGGTTATAAAGCATGAGCTGCCACTGAAGTTTGTTGAGTTTGATGCTTTTAATGACTTGATGAAATATTGCAACCCTTTGGTGAAGAAGATGTCCAGAAACACTTTAAAGGCTGAGATTTTCAAATTATATAAATCAGAAAAGATGAAAATAATGAATTTGTTGAATATTAATGATAGCAAGGTTGCTATTACTACTGACATGTGGACTGCTAGTAACCAAAAGAGAGGGTATATGGTTGTTACAGGACATTTCATTGACAACTCATGGCATTTACAAAGTCGAGTCTTAAGGTAATTTAATTCTGTGTACTTATAATATTATGTCTAACTTATTTATTGAATATGCTAACATTTAATTACATATATTATGTATATGTAGGTTTATATATGTACCAGCCCCACATACTGTTGAGTGTCTATCTCAAGTTCTAATTAAATGTATGATGGACTGCAATATGGATCGAAAGTTGTCAACAGTTACTTTGGATAATTGTTCAACTAATGATGCAATGGTAGAAAGATTGAAGGGAATGCTTTCAACTGAATCTTTGTTAGTGGGTGGTAGATTTTTTCATATGAGGTGTGCAGCTCATATTTTGAACCTAATTGTGAAGGACGGTTTGACCGTGATTGAAGTGGGTATTGCAAAGATTAGGGAGAGTGTTGCTTATTGGAGTAGCACACCGAAAAGGATTGAAACCTTTTTGATGTCCGCACGTCAATCATTGATGAATAGTGAAAGAAAGTTGGTGCTTGATTGTCCGACTAGATGGAATTCTACATTTGTCATGCTTGATATTGCAGTTAAGTACATAAAAGTTTTTCATAGAGTGCAACAAATTGAGCCCCATTATAAATGTTTGCCTTCTGATGCAGAATGGGAGATGGCTGAAAAAATGGTAGAATATTTACGTCCATTTCATTTGTTGACAGAGATGTTCTCAGGTACGAAGTACCCTACAGCCAATATGTTTTTTCCACTGGCTTGTAAAATGAAGATGTCTTTGATGGAGTGGCAAATGTCCCTTATTCCTCAAGTTAAACAAATGACCTCGATTATGATTGCCAAGTTTGATAAATATTGGCAAGAGATTCATGGGGTGTTGGTTATGGCTGTCATTCTTGACCCAAGATTTAAGATGTTGTTAATTGATTATTATTTTCCGAAGATTTATGGTGTGGGTGTTCAAGAGCAAATTATAAGAGCACGTCAGCTTTCTGAGGAGATAGTTAAATATTATGAAGCTAAGTCTGATGTTGGTGGTGAATCTTCTACTTTCAATGTTCATTCCCATAATATTGTGACCACTGATTCGTCTTTTTTTTTAGATTTGTCTGACTTTGATTCTTTCGCCACTCAAGCAATCGTATGACAAGATCAAAGTCCGATCTTGAAAGGTACTTAGAGGAGCCCTTAGTTACTAGAACTCCAGACTTCGATATTTTGATTTGGTGGAAGACAAATAAAGGAAAATATCCTATTTTGGCTGAGATAGCTAAAGATATACTAGCTATTCCTATTACGACTGTGGCATCAGAGTCTGCTTTTAGCACTGGGGGGAGGCATTTGAGTCCACATCGTGCCAAATTACATCCTGACACATTGGAAGCAATAATGTGCACTCAAAATTGGTTATGGGCTTCTGAGCGAGGTAAAAGACTATAAGGATTATTTATTAATTATTTATTTTATTTGATTTACATGTTTTAACATTTTTTCTCATTAGGTCTTATTCCTGAACAACTTATAATTTCTGGAGAGGAACTGATGGATGAAGTTGAAGGAGACTTCGAGCCACAAGAGTTAGATTAGTTTGATGCATTACTTTGTGGCATTTGGATAATTGGATGTTAATTTATGGATGAAACATTGAAGCTTTTAATGTACTTGTTTCGTTGTTTGTGGTATTTGGATTGTTAGTTTATAGATGAAACATTTGAACTTTTGATGTATTTGTTTATGACATTTGGATGGATGGTCAGTTACTTAGTTTATGGATGAAATATTGAAACTTTTGACTTTTGAGGTATTTAGTTGTAAATTTTGGATTGTTAGTTCATGGATATTACTTTGAAATTTTTGATGTATTAGTAAATTGTTTAGCAAATTTCGTATTTAATGTGAATGTATGATATATATATATAATATAAATTTCATTTCAAAGGTTTTTTTTTTCAAAAAAAAAAAATAAAAAAAAATAAGGGCCGGACTTAGGCCCTGGCCCGAGCCCGGGCCAATTTTTTTGGGACGGGCTCGGGCCGGGCTTCAAAAAGCCCGGCCCGGCCCATTGCCACCCTTAACTCCGTATTTGGATAGGAGTGCATCGAAGTATTTGTTGCAGAAATGATAGCCACCATCACTGATAATACCCGAGGTGTTCCAAACCGAGTGAAAATGTCTTTTTTCAGGAATTTGATCACCACTTTTGAATCATTGGATGGCAGTGCAATTGCTTCATCCCATTTGGAGATGTAGTCTACAGCAACCAGGATGTACAGGTTTCCAAATGATGGAACAAAGGGTCCCATGAAATCAATACCCCATACATCGAATATCTCCACTTCCAGAATGTTTTGCAACGGTCCTTCATTTTTCCTGGAAATATTCCCCGCTCTCTGGCACCTGTCACATTGAAAAGCAAAAAGATAAGCATCTTTAAAAAGTGTGGGCCAGAACAAACCTGATTGAATAACTTTTGCTGCAGTTTTGTTTCCGCTGAAGTGTCCGCCGTATGGTGATGAATGACAGTGTTGCAGAATACTGTTGACCTCCTCCTGTGGAACACACCGTCTCAATAATTGATCAGCACATCGTTTAAACAGGTACGGTTCATCCCAGACATAGTTCTTGACTTCTTTGAAGAACTTTTTCCGTTGCTGAGTTGTCCATTCCAACGACCATTTTCCTGACACAGTGTAGTTGACATAGTCAGCATACCAAGGGACTTCCTGTTGTTTCATGGCAAACAGCTGTTCATCTGGAAAAGTTTCTTTGATTGATAATTCTTTGCCAGCTGTTTCTCCATTCTCGAGCCTCGATAGATGATATGCCACCTGGTTTTCTGTTCATTTCCTGTCTCGAATCTCCACGTCGAATTCTTGCAGAAGAAGTATCCAACGGATCAATCTGGGTTTTCAGCTTTCTTTGTGATCAGATATTTGATTGCTGAATGATCTGTGTAGACCACCACTTTGGGACCCAACAGATAGGAACATAATTTTTCAAAAGCGTACACAACTGCTAGCAACTCCTTTTCAGTGGTTGTGTAGTTGAGTTGAGCTTCATTTAAAGTTCTACAGTAGTAGTAGTAAATGGTGTGGAAAATCTTTGCTTTGTGTTGTCCCAAAACTGCACCTACAGCAAAATCACTAGCATCACACATTACCTCAAATGGAAGGGTCCAGTCTGGTGCTACTATGATGAGGGCAGAGACTAGCTTCTGTTTTAAGATTTTAAAGGCTTCATGGAATTCTTTGGTGAAGTTAAAAGGCACATCTTTTTCCAAAAGATTGAAAAGAGGTTTTGCAATTTTGGAAAAGTCTTTGATAAATCTCCTGTAAAATCCTGCATGTCCAAGAAAAAACTGAATCTCTTTGACAGATGTTGGTGGAGGTAGTTTCTCAATTGTCTCGATCTTTGCTTTGTCTACCTCGATTCCCTTTTGTGAGATCCGGTGTCCAAGAACAATGCATTCTTTCACCATGAAGTGGCATTTCTCCCAGTTGAGTACCAGGTTTGTATATTCGCACCTTTGTAACACATGTTCCAAATTTTGCAAACAATGGTCAAAAGAATCTCCAAACACAGAAAAATCATCCATAAAAACCTCCATACTCTGCTCCAGCATGTCTGAGAAGATGGCCATCATGCAACGCTGAAATGTAGCATGAGCATTACATAATCCAAATGGCATCCTGCGGAAAGCAAAAGTACCATAGGGACATGTCAAGGTAGTTTTCTCCTGGTTTTCTGGTGCGATGGCAATCTGATTGTACCCTGAATATCCGTCCAGAAAGCAATAGAACTCATGTCCTGCCAGTCTGTCTAACATCTGATCAATAAATGGTAGCGGAAAATGGTCATTCCTCGTGGCTTTGTTAAGTTTCCTATAGTCCATGCATACTCTCCATCCAGTCACCGTTCTTGTTGGAATCAGCTCGTTCTTTTCATTGGTGACCACAATAATTCCTCCTTTCTTTGGCACACACTGCATAGGACTTACCCCAAGTGCTATCTGAGATGGGGTAAATGATGCCAGCATCCAACCATTTGATGATTTATTTCTTCACAACTTCCTTCATGATTGGATTGAGTCTCCGTTGATGCTCCACTGTGGGTCTGTATTCATCATTCATCGGAATCTTGTGCATGCAAAATGATGGACTAATGCCTCGAATGTCTGCTATAGTCCAGCCAATAGCTCTTTTGTGCTCTCATAATACTCTCAGTAGCTTTTCTTCCTGATCCAATGTTAGAGAAGAAGAAATAATAACAGGTAATTCAGAAGAGTTTCCAAGAAATGCATACCTGAGATGGCTCGGAAGTAACTTTAGTTCCAGCTGTGGTGGTTCTTCAATCGAAGGCTTGATTCGATCTTTCTGTGGCAGTTCCAAGCTTTCAACTGGTGGTGTTGCTTTAAATCGGAATGGTTTGTCAAGGTAGTTGATACATTCCAGGATTTCAGCATCTAGCTCGCTGTCAGTCATATTGGTGATGCAAGCTTCAAGTGTATCCGTGGGATTTGGCTCAGTATCCTGAACAATATTATCAATAACATCAACTCTGAAGCATTCTTCTTCTTCTTTTTCATCACTCGGGAATTTCATAGCTTTGAAAACATTAAAGGTCACTTCTTGGTCCTGCACTTTCATGGTCAGTTCTCATTTTTGCATATCAATTACAGTTTTACCTGTAGCCAAGAATGGTCTCCCAAGAATGATAGGTATTTCTTTGTCTTCTTCCATGTCAAGGATGATGAAGTCTGCTGGAATGATGAGTTTGTCAACTTTGACCAGCACATTTTCAACGACTCCTCTCGGAAATGCGAGCGTTCAATCAGCAAGTTGCAAAGATACCGAGGTAGGCATTGCTTCTCTAATTTGCAGTTTCCTGTAAATAGAAAAAGACATTAAATTAACACTGGCACCTAAATCACATAAAGTCTTACCGATGTAATGTTCTCCAATTGTGCATGGAACTGTGAAACTGCCAGGATCTTTCAACTTCGGGGGAAGCTTCCTCTGAATGATGGCGCTGCATTCTTCCGTTAATGTTACTGTCTCGTAATCTCCCAATCTCCATTTTCGTGAAAGAATGTCTTTCATGAATTTTACATAGCTGGGCATTTGTTCCAAGGCTTCTGCAAATGGTATGTTAATGTGCAGCTTTTTGAAAATCTCTAAGAAATGCGCAAACTGTTTGTCCAGTTTGTTTTTCTGAAGACGCTGAGGAAAAGGTGGTGGTGGAGTGATCTGTTGTTTTTATTTTTCCTTTGCTTCTTTTTCTTCCATATGTGGAACTGCATCTTTTGGAATATCTTCAATTGTTGCCTTGATTCCAACATCTTTGTTGATCTCAGTACCACTCTTTAAGGTAATGACTTGACATTGCTCCTTCCCTCGGTTCCTTGGATTTGGTTCTGTGTTGCTGGGAAGATTACCTGGCGGTCTGTAACTCTGAGCATTGGCCAGTTGTCCGATTTGATTCTCCAGTGCTTTGATGGAAGCTGATTGGCTCTGAATCATAGCTTCATATCTTTTTAATTGAGCTAACATCTCTACCATCACTGGTTCATTTGTCTGCTCCTGGCCTTTATTCTGTTGCTGGAATCCAAGTGGTGGATAATTCTTTTGCCCTGAATTATTGCTCCATGAAAAATTAGGATGATTCCTCCACCATGGGTTGTAGGTGTTGGAATATGGATTGTTCCCCTGTCTGTTGAAATTGTTGACATAATTCACCGTTTCTTCAAGTTGGGTTGGTTCTGGTGCTCCTCCATATGGTGAACTTGTGGATCCAGTGGTAAGAGTCTCCATGAATTTGCATATTTGATCCAGCTTGGTGTTGACTGTTGTATTTGCTCCAACTTCATAAATTCCTGCAATTCTTTGAATCATGCTCCTTTCTGTTGGCCATAAGGAATTGTTGTTGGTCATTTCTTCGATTAGGGCCCAAGCTTGATCTTCTCATTTTGCCATCAAAGCTCCTCCAGCAGCAGCATCAATTGTGGTTCTCATTAGTCCAGAAAGTCCATTATAGAAAGTTTGGACTTGAAGCCATTTTGGAAGCTCATGGTGAGGACATTTCTGGAGCAAATCCTTGTACCTTTCCCAAGCTTCGTAGAGAGATTCTGAATCTTGTTGCATGAAAGATGTGATGTCATTCCTCAACTTTGCAGTTCTGACTGGTGGAAAGTACTTTGCAAGAAATTTTATGGCTAGAGTGTTTCAAGGTATGATGGAACCTGCTGGTAGTGAATGTAGCCAAGCTTTAGCTCTGTCCTTCAAGGAGTATGGAAAAACACGAAGTCTTATTACTTCTTCAGCTGCTCGGTTGTAATTGAACGTGCTGCAAACTTCCAGGAAGTTACTGATGTGGGCATTAGGATCTTCAGTTGCATTCCCCCCAAACTGAACTGACTGCTGAATCATCTGAATGCAAGTTTTGATGTCACCCGCATTTGCTGGTAAGGGAGGAAGTACAATATATGAAATGAGTCTGTCAACCACCGGAATGGTTCTGTCTCGAATGGGAATTGGTGGTGCAACCTCCAAAGGTTCAGGTTCCATGTTGACTAAAGCTTATTGGGCTTCTCGCCTTTCCCTTCTCAACTGTCTGATAGTTCTTTCAATTTCCGGGTCAAGCGGTCGGAGTTCAAAGCTTCTGGTTAGTCTCATGAAGTTTCTGAGAACCTGTAACACAAGAAAACAATAACAATAAGTAAAAAGAAATTAGATACAAGTAAAAGTATATAACCCCTAAACTAATAATAAAAGATAAATAAGTCCCCGGCAACGGCGCAAAAAACTTGACCGGCGTAAACACACACGTATAACGCAATCGTACGTATCGTTCAAGTAGTATAAAAAGTATCGATCCCACGATGACTTAATACCTAAGTTATTAATTTTATGAGGTTAAATGATTACTAGTATCTAACATGTTGTTTGATTGATTGATTTGAAACGACGATGATTCTAAATTTAAAACAAGTAAATAAAATTGCTTAAAAGTAGGTGAGAAAAATCCAAATTTATAAAACTATCTAGGGTTGTGAATCCTTCCAATATTATTTAAAGATGAAGTGGTTATCTTATAGTTGGGTAATATATTGATTTATTAACCTGGAACACTAATTTATGTAAAAGCCTCTTCCGATGGTCAATTACAAATACCTAGAATAATCCAATTGAACCATATGTCTATGTCAACCAAATTACCTAGATTTATTAAGATTAAGTTCCAATTATGGCTACCCCCGCCCGACAGGTATATTCCTATCCTGTAAGGAAATCTATTAAAAGGGTTATATATCCTCAAGGAAGATCGTGGGCTATTGAGTCTAAGGTCTTAAACTTAAAATCCCTATGTCTAGTTCATTTTAAGTTACTTAATCAATTTAATTAATGGCCAGTTAATTAAAGAGCATTAAGATTAAGACTCAATAAATAAATCTTTATATTACCCAAATTATAATCTAACCCTTATAAACGGTGATATTGGATTTCATCACAACCCTAGATAACTAACTTAGTTATGACACATAACTAGGGCTAGTAAAAACTTAAAAGTAAAAGCCATAAAGTAACAATGCTGAAAGTAAATGCAGTAAAGTAAAAGCTTAAAAGTAAAATAAAATAAAATGATAAGGTAAAATGAATTATTTCTACTACTACTTATTTAGATATCTCACAGTAAATAATATATAAACTTGTGATTATTACCAACCAGCTATATAGGCGGTAACCTGATTAAGTCAATTTAAGTCCAACCAGCCATAAAGGCGGAACCAAAATAAACCAGCCATAAAGGCGAAACCAAAATAAACCAGCCATAAAGGCGGAAAAGGAATTTTATTACCAACCGACCAATCTGGCGGTATCCTGATTAAGTCAAATTTTAAATAGTAAATATATTATTTTTAAGGGAGATTAATCTAAATAATAATAGTAAAAGAATTACCTTTCACCCTAGCAGGGGGAAGTTACCTCCTCATAGTTGAATAGTAAAACTGTAAAAAGTAAAAGGTAAAAATAAATTACTATTACTATTTAAAAGTAAAATTACTATTATTACAGAACGTAATTAAAAATTACAAAACTAAATTTAAAGAAATTTAGAGAGAGAATAACTCCCTATTTACATCAAAGAAATGGGAGAGGAAGGTACAATGAAATCTGAAATTTGAGCTCTATTTATAGGCGCGGATAGCCCGCGGGCGTCGCGACGCTGAAAGGGTTCAGCGTCACGACGCTGAAACAGTGACATGTGTCACTTGCTTTCGCTGGCTCAGATTTTTATCCGATGAGGTGGCACTGTTCATGACGTCATTGGTGACATCACGCTGACGTGTGGAGGGCGATTGTTGGCACCGTTAGATCGTGACAAGCGGCACCGGCGCATTTTAGCATCTCTGTGGTGATGGCGACACGTGGCACGACGCAAGTTAGCATGATCGGCGCACGTTAGCAAGTCAAACTAATTAGATTCTGACACGTGGTAGACGACGCATGTTAGCAGGTTCGGCGCATGCTGGGCGTCGCGACTCCGAAATTACCATTTTGCCCTTTTTGTCCAATTTTTCCTGTTTTGCTCCAATTCACCTCCAGAATGTCCTGAAACTTTATTTATCTACAAAATAACACAAAACACATCAAAATATTCACAAAACCCAAGAAACTATATAAAATATTAGGTTAAATGAGTGGGAAATAGTGATAGATTCACCACTCATCAAAAACATCATGGTAAAGGTAGCCTTTAGGCAATTTCCCTCGAATAGAGGACCTTGAATCCACCCTAGTTAGCCCATGCGCACAAGAATGTAATGCATGCGTAAATAAAGCAACGATATGCAATGGATAAATGACATAATAAAAGGCACGGTAAAACATCGTGGATAAGGCAGCCTTCAGGCATTTCCCTCGAATAGAGGACCTTTAATCCACCCTAGTTAGCCCATGCGCATTATGTTACCGTGCATATAAAATAAATGAGACAATAATGTGGACTTTCGTATATCCGATTAAACGTATCTCACATTCAATCAAACACACTTCGTCCGGCGCGACAAAGTATTGTCGTAAAGGTAGCCTTTTGGACTTTTTTCCCCTCAAATTAAGAACCTTTAGACTAACATACTAAGCCCATGCGCATTATGTTAGTCCACCCTAGTTAGCCCATGCGCATTATGTTACCGTGCATATAAAATAAATGAGACAAAATGTGGACTTTCTTATATCCGATTAAACGTATCTCACATTCAATCAAACACATTTCGTCCGGCGCGACAAAGTATTGTCGTAAATGTAGCCTTTTGGACTTTTCTCCCCTCAAATTGAGAACCTTTAGACTAACATACTAAGCCCATGCGCACTACATCATCAATACACAAACAAGTAATGTGCAGAAAGTAAATGGCAAAATATAAAATGCGGATAGTAAACGATCAAGATAAAATGAAGCGAGATATGTGCAGTTTGATCAAGTGGTACGTGGAGTTGTATCCCAAGTACAGACCGCACTACCATCCATTCTGATTCGGCTACGGAATTTACTTCTGGGTTTCCATCCTATATACTACAAGAGACGACATATTTTCCCATCCACTCAAAAGCCACAACATGCATCCACAAACGACTCTCATGCGAAGAAAATAAATAAAACAATTAAAAGATAAATGAAAGTAAATAGGAAAAGTGTCATCAGGTCTAACCTCTTAGGTTGTCTCTCGAAAGTGCGTTACACGACCGTCGGAGGGTTGATGCTCCGAAACTCCTCCGGTTCACTGGTCCATTGTTCACGTTCGCTGCTTCGTTGTTTTGAGCTGTCGTTTCCTCTGTTTTGCTGCTATTTTTCGGTCACTGTTTTGTAGTTTTAGGCTACTGTTTTTGGTGTATTTGGGCTGCTATTTAGGTGTGATTTGGGCTGCTGTTTGGATGTGATTTTCGGTGGTGTTATGGTGTGGTTTGGGGGCTGTTTCGGTGAGGTAAAGTGGCTGAGTTTATGCGGCAATGAAGGGAGTCTTGAGGGATGAGTATTCAGCTATTGCAGAGAGAGGAGAAGAGAATTATTTGTTTGTTGTTTCTTGTGTTAGGCGTGAGATGCTATGAGAGTTTTTGGTGCTAATACTTTGCAGAATTTTCTGTGATTTGTATGTGTGTGCTAGGGTGTGAAATGTTGGATTAGGCTTCTTTTTATAGGCAAAGGCTAGGGTTTCTCTTGTGTGAATAGGAATGGATCAAGTAATTATGGGGGGAATATTTTAATTAGTGTTTCATAAAGAAAACATATTTTTAATTAGGGACAAGATTTGGCTTAATTGGGAAGGTGATATATTTGATTTGTTTATTTAGGTATGTAAATTATTTAGATTGGGATGTGATTTATTTAATTTAGGAAGGATATTATTTTAATTTGTGACATGTTTTAAATGTTTTAATTATTTTTGGGTGGGTTTTGGTGGGCTAATTGGGCTTGGGCGTGAGGCTAGCAGCAAAACCAGAAGTACCGACACTGTTCGAACTCAGATTCGAACGCTGCACGAACGCCCGCAATCTGCTTGACGTTCGAACGTGTTCACGAATGCAGCACGAACGAAAACAGTGAACATATGAATTGAATCCAATGACATACTTATTCTGAATTTCCCCTTCCGACATTCGTTTCTCGCGACTCCCGCAACCTAAAGAGTAGTGCCTCCGTACGAGACTCATCATCGGGACTTATATGCAAAAATACAGTGCCTACAGTTGCCCCCACTTTGATGGGACTTGTGCAGTGTGTGACAATGACAATCCTATCAAAGTTATGCAATGTATTTTTACTTACCTGGCTCGCCAGCTGCCACCTGACTTGCCTGCTACTTCGAACTGAGTTGATCTGGTGGTTCATTTTCGAACTGTGCTCCATTTTTGGAGTAGTGCCTCCGTACGAGAGGCACTTTGCTTTTGTTGTGCAAACAATTTGCACATGTTATGAACGATTCATAATGAAAAATCAAGTTGAAAACTTGATCATAGTAAGCTACAGACAATATTAGATCTATGTTTCAATGGTAATTTCCGAAATCGATATCAAATATCGCTCCCACTATAAGTTATAGGATAATTTTCTTTGATAAGAAAACATCAGAACCAATAAGTATCAAATACTTTGTAAATGATTCTGACATCTTATTAAACTTATATGGAAGATATTGTAGGGTCATTTCATCTAATTAATTATGTAGTTCCATTACAGTTTATCACTCTCACATTTGACTTAATAAGTCAAGTCTTTTCTACAATTGTCAACATCTGATGTTACACACCAAGTAATAAAACTATTTTATTGCTCGGGGTCGTAGAAAAGACATTTTATCAAATAGAATATAATATTCTATTAAATAGAATAAATGATAAACTTTTACTTGTACATCTGAGGCACAAGTACTTTCAATTATATAACCATTATATAAAAGAAATATTCAAATCTCAAAACGTTTTATGATTCGAATTTTCTACTTATACATATCACATACGTAACTGTATAAATTAATGAAACCTTAATTAAAAAGATGAATTAGTGTTACTGTAGGCATTGCATTTTTTTCATGTGAAACCCGATGATGAGTCTCGTATGGAGACACTACCTCTTTAGTTGTGGAAGCCGCGGGAAACGGACGTTGGAAGGGTAAAGTTGGAAATTAGCATTTTTGTCAGATTTAACTCGCTTGTTTCGCTTCGGGTTCGCTTGTTGGACCTCTATTTTAAAACACACCAAACCCATTAAATCACATCTCACAAATTAAATAATTAAAACATTTAAAACACATCTCACAAATTAAATTGAATTAAAAAGAATTAAAATTAAATTAAATAACTAAATTGAAATTAAATTAAATAACTAAATTGAAATTAAATTAAATAGCTAATTAAATCCAATTAAACTAAAACCAATTTAATTCCTAATTAATAAATCACTCACCTAATTAAAAAATCAATCACCAAAAATAAAGATATTATTGCCTAAAATATTCCAATCAAATACACATAATTTTAATTGATTTATTTCCTAAATTAAGCCATGCAAACCCTAATTGATTCCCCCTACTATATAAACTACACAAAGATAGCCCTTCCATCTCTCGGAGCCCTATCTCTCGCTTCCTTCTCTCTCACTCGGCAGTGCCCAAAACAAAACCCACTCTCAGCCATTACAAGCCCCCACGTCTCTGGCCCTCCTCACACTCCATCTCTCTCAACCCTCTCTCTTCTCCCACCCTCATCACCTTCACGCACCTTAACAAGTCTTCAATAAGCAAGCAGCACCCTCCAAATCAGCCTCACCTTCATTCACTTATAAACTTCACACATAAACAATAAACAGTCCATGCATTAAAACCAGCCATACACAGGGCCCTGGCTTCACGCTAAAACACAATCCCGTTCCGCATAAACCCTACGCCCAGCAGATCAATGCAGCAAACCCTTCATAGCATAGCCACGTTCAGCACCCTACCGACAGCCACAAATTCACGCCTAAACCCTTCACTCAGACTGACCGAACCACCCTTGAACCAAACTGCCGACTACAAACAAACAAACCTAGACTCAACCCTTAACTTCGTAGCAACACGTCTCTAAGCCTTCGCACACACAAAGCCCTACAGCCCACTAATCACTAGCACACACCCACGCCATCAACAAAAGCAAACCACACTGCCACAAAGACACCTGCACTCCACTCATACAAAACACACATTTGCACTCAACACACACACACGGCATCTACGCCAAAACCCTCCTTCACTGCACGCTGAAACATAGTCCCCTTCACTGCCACCCTTTCACGCCCATTGTCCAGCCCTGAACTGCCGCAAATAGCCTTCATCCACTGCCCAGTTTTCACGCCTAATCTGACCCCAAAACTGCACCTGAAATACACCCCAAAAACAATCCCCAAACTGCTCAAAACAGTCCTCATAACCTCATATAAAAACTCCCCAAAACAGTCCCCAAAACTACTCGAAACAGTACCCCGAAACCGCACAAAACAATCCATTAATACACCAAAACAGTGACCAGAAAACCGTGAGGAAACAGCAGCGAAACGGACCAAAAACAGCAGCCCGAATAGCAAAACAGCGAGGAAAGACGTTGAGTAGACAAATTGGAAAAACATCGGATCAATCACCCTTCCAACGGACGTGTAACGCTTTTATTAGACGACAAAAGAGGTTAGACCTGAGGGCACCCTTTTTACTTATCTTCTTTATTTTTGTTTTATTTATTCTGATATATAATTGCATGAGAGTCGTTTGAGGCATGATGTGATTGTCGGATGAGTGAGATATGTGTTCCCTTTTGTGGTATATCGGATGGAAACCCGGACATAAATTCCATAGCCGATTCCGAATGGACGGTAGTATGGTCTGCACTCGGGATACAATGCCACGTACCACTTAAGATTAGGGGTGTCAAAACGAATAAACGAATCGAATTCGTGACGAATCCTAAACGAATCGAATAATAATGCACTAAATTCGAATTCGATTCGTTTATTAAACGAATCCTGATATCCGAATTCGAATTCGATTCGTTTATTAAACGAATATTCGTATTCGATTCGTTTATTCGTTTAAATAAAATTAAACGAATCGAATCGAATTTAATATTCGTTTAATAAATGAATATTCGTATTCGTATTCGATTCGTTTATTCGTTTAAATAAAATTAAATGAATCGAATCGAATTTAATATTCATTTAATAAACGAATATTCGTATTCGATTCGTTTATTCGTTTATACAAAACTAAATACAAAGTCAATGGCATATTCATTCTTATAGATGAAAAGATCTTTACAACAAATTCCAATTTTGATTTCAAACTCCAATTCACTGCATCATCTTTTTCGATCAAATTATCCCCATTTATGTATGTATTTCCTATGAGTTGAATTATTCTTCTTGGCTTCATAATCTTCACATATGCAGGTGGCTGGATTCTCATGAAACTCACCCTGCATGGCCTTGCCTCGTTTGGCTCTCCCATGAAACCTCTCTGGTAAATACGAACTTTTGACACAAATATAACCAATACAGTTTTTTAGCACCAGGATGAATGGTTAGCTTGTGTCCAAAATATTTCCTGCAAACAAAAGAAAGCAATTGTAAAGTTAGCCTCATTTGGCTCTCCCATGAAACCTCTCTGGTAACTACACATCAGGCACAATCAACACATTCCAAGAAAATAAATTTCTCTCACACATTTTACCAAACACATACAAGGCATTACCCAAATCGCCAAACTTCATGAACCTACCCAAGAAAGCATTTCCAAGCACTATTTTTGACACAAAAGAATGCAAATGTAATCCCTCATTTTTACTAAACAAACCCGAGCTCATAGTCACCAGAAAATTACATAAGCATCTCAAATTAAAGATGAGAAGAAAGATGAGCTAGGAGAAAACAAGAAAACATGAATAAACAAAAGCATTGGTGAAGAAAGATTACCTGTTACGATGGCTGTGAGGAGTTGTGACAAACGAAAATAAGTTGTTGCCTGTTGATTGAGATTTGAGAGAGATAGAGGCCGCCGGCTTGAGACTTGAGAGTGAGTTGTGAGATGAGAGTTAGGTTTAGATTTTAGGTTTATGTTTTAGTTTTAAGTTTATATACTTCAGTTAAACATACGAAGTTACTGAATTACCCACCCTCCGAATTTAACAGATATAATAAATAAAATTAAGGGTAAATTTGTAATATAATTAAACGGATACTAAACGAATTGGATTCGATTCGATTCATTTATGATTCGTTTAATAAACGAATTCTAAACGAATAAACGAATTGAAGAGCTCAAATTCGGATTCGATTCGTTTATTAAACGAATCGAATCGAATGACCCATTTATTAAACGAATCCAATTTTCCAAACCCGTATTCGCTTTAAAGCGAATCGAATCGAATCGAAACAATAAACGAATCCTGACCCAAATTGCCACCCTTACTTAAGATACACGTATCTTGTCTCATCCAAATTTTATTTGAGCATGTGATAGTTCCTAGGTTGTTTTATTTATTTCTTTAAGCATGATTTAGTTTAGTTTGTTATTTATTTGTTAAAGCATATTTAGGATTGTTCTTTATGCATGTTATTAGTTTATGATGTGTTTGGATTAAAATTTTATACATGTTAATTTGATGGTTCAATATGCTCGTTGTGTTATATTGCGTGGAGTTATTCGGATGAAAGCATGTTAGATCTAAGTACTCTGGAGCATGATTATTGAGTAGACTCGGTTGATTAATGACACAAATTGTATCATCACAAGTGACATAAGTAAGGGACCATTCCGAACCCAACGGTTTGAGGTCTTCCCTTGCGAGGGGTGAGTGCGGCCTTAAATCTTTGTCCCGGTTCACACCGGGTGGCGACTCCATGTTATTTCGTACTTCCCAACTAGGCCGCGAGCCTAGAACAGCGTCGTCAGGTTCTGTTGTCTACAGTTACTGGAGCATATCCCCAAGAGTATTGAAAACTAATTCGGTAACACTCAATATCAAATGAATCAAATAATATAAGATTCGATTTCTCTCACTGATAAATTCCATCACGATGGAATCGTAGAAGATTCATATTGAGTAAGAATCAAATTAATTGAATAACCTTAGAACTAATTGCCATAAATTCATATGTTTGATCATATCAAACATCCTTGAACAATTCAAAGACTCACTATGAATTATAAAACATATAGTTTTCAACACTTCAAATAGAATATCTTTGAACCATTCAAAATATTTTATCTGTATTTCATCAGAAATATATTGAAAGTCCGCGAACCATTCAAGACGTTCAATATATATTATTTTAAAAACATGTAACTAAGTCATAAAAATTCATTAACTAAGTTACTGAGTAAAGAAAACTATCCATGGTAATTTATAATTCATTAAACTACATACTTCCAAGTATTAGTTTAATAAATATGTGGTCTAATGACGATCATTGGTTAAATGAAATTTAATCACATCATGAATACAATATTCATTAAATAGATAAAGATATATGGTGTGATCTCATATCATACCATCATTTACCATACAGAATAAGCATATAATGTTTATATGATAAAATCTCATAAAACACTGTTCTAAGTTATTCAGAATATTTTTCTTAATATTTATCTTTTCATCAATGACACTACTAGTCATATTAAAATATGTAACAACTGTTTATAAAGAACAAGTAACTATCCAATAGTCACAAGTTCTGATATCAACTATAAAAAACAATTATTAAACACTAATTTAAATAACTAGATGGGAGATCTGGTATCCAATTCCTATAGTTGTCGGATTGTGAGATTATCTATACACAACTATACAAATCTCATTTCTTTAGCTCTTTAATTTGCCTTCAATTATTCATAAAAATTGCAAATAATTGATTAGAAAATTGTGTCAAACACGTGACTTCTTAAAAGTCAGTAAAGCCAAAAAACGTCATTATAAGATAAACAAATACCTAATGTGTTGGACAATTATGACCCATAGCATCACTATTTGTACATAACATGGTGTTGTTGTACAAATTAACTATGTGACAAAGGAAATTTCCCTTTTATCATTTGTAATTGGATTACCGGGATATATAAATGATAAAAATTCATATGATTAGTTCCGAATTAATAAGATATGAGACAATATTAATCCACTAAGGTTTAATCATTAAAATATCCATAGTCGTAATATTATCGAGATTGGACATCGATAATACGTAATAGACTAATATTGCACTTGTGCGTGTTATGGGAGCATAACATCATAGTTCTCATATATTTGGGTATTGGATACTCATGCAAGTGTAATATGAGGTTGTGTTTACCGATGGTATGGAAACAGCTTCGCTCTGGATAGACCTCTTAGAATTCCATTGGTAGTATGAATATGTGTCTATGGAAGTCCGAATCAGGGTAGGTGTATTTGGTCTTAACCTGAGACTTGCATCGCTAATACTTGCGACAATCAATATACTTTGGTTTTGGTTGTCCAGGGCTTTAACAGGTTCTGTGTACGCCTCTTTTGGGTATATTGAGAATCGTAGTGTATTGGGTGTGATGTCAAGATGGAAGTATCACTCCAATCACATGGAGATAATGATCACGTAGGATACGAAACTAGTACTCTTATGTACTGTAGTCATCGGGATAATATGACTAGGTCATGTTTATCCGATTATAGAGACTAGTTACCAGAGATCCGATATATGCTTCGTACGGGGCATATATAATTCCAGCCCTAGGCCTTGCATGTGACATCTGATACTGGATCACAATACGCAATACTATGTATACTACGCCTGTCACATATTACATATTCCTTAAAAGAATATTTCTGGAGAATTGGGTAGGCACAGTGCTTTGCTAGAAGCCAACCATGTCTTGTAAATCGGTAAAAACGTAGTACTAGGTATGTACGTGTTCGGATAGTCCGACGACCGGATTTACTGCAAACATATCCAGAGATCTCATGGGTCGCTTCCCGAAGATTCACCGATGACGTATGACTCGGACATAATAAATCTGAGATTAATTATAAGAGAGAGAAAATTAATCTTGGATTAATTACGGAGATATTTTATCTGGGATAAAATACTATTTAAAGAGATAGAACAATTAATTTGGAATTAATCGATTGAAATAATATATTCGATATATTAAACGAAATTAGATTTCGACGCGGAATTAAAATTAGATTTTAATTCGGGGAAACAAATTAATTTATAATTAATTCGCTAGCGACGTGAATAGTAATTTCGTTAGGCATAATTATTTAATTAAATTTGATTTAATTACGTCGCAACGGAAAATTCGTTAATTCGAAATTAGCGAACCCGAGCCCGGGATGTGTTGCGGGCCCACTCGGATTTTGAATCAAGTGGGGCCCACATGTCACATCACCTAGTCAACTTTATCAACTTTTTGTTGATAGAAGTAGATGAGATTTGATGGTTGCTTGTTTATTACACAAGTATTATTAAATCTTGATGTGATAATGACTTGTACCAATTTTTGAAAATTGGAAAATGGTAATTGATTTTTGAAATCATTTTACCCAACTAAACTCAACACAACACATCTTCTTCCCTCTCTCTCTCCCTCACGGCATTGTGCTAATTTTTCTCTCCCAAATACTTTCCTTCTTGGCCGAGAATCAAAGAGGAAGATCAAGGAAATTTTGTAGCAAATTTTTCAAAGCTAGCACTTAAAGGAGTCATTCAAAGGTGATAGGGAAACTACTCTTATGATTTTGGAACTCATTCAACAAGCTTGGAAGCTCAACATTCAACAAAGCAAGGGCTTGGCCGAAACTCAAGGAGCAAATTTTTGTTGTCTACACATCCACTTAGCCGATCAAAGTGAGTATTTCCGCCATCTTACTTTGCGTATTTACACATTTCATATGCTTAATTGATCTTGGTTTGACCTAGAAAACCCAACAATGGTATCAGAGCCATAATTGAGCATGAAATTAGATTTAAGGTTCTTAACTTTAAATTTGAGTATTTTTTATTTGAGCATGTTTTATTCAAATTGTTTGTTTGAGCATGCTTATAATATGTTAACATTGAGTTGTGCATGATCAATTTGAAAAAAAAAATTAATTGGATTAATTTTCCCTAAATTTGAGGCTTGGCCGAATATGGATAGAACCCTAGCTTTTGGTGATTTTTGAATTTTAGACAATTGGATATGTTTAAAATGCATGGGATATATTAGTTTGTGATTTAATTGGATTGAAATCAAAATTGATATAAAAATCACCATATTGCCGAGAGCTTAGGAAGCATGTTAGGATTGATTTTGCTTCAATTTGTGTTGGACATAAGTTGATTAATTAAAGCATCATTAATTATGTTAATTGGTGTCTTGGAAATATTGATTTAACTAATTAATTATGACTAATACACTTTAGTTAATTAAATTGTGATATTAGGAATATTAGAATTAATTAATTGGGCTTAATTTGGAATTGGGCTAATAATGTTGTATTTGGGCTTAATGGATTGGTTGGGCCAAGTTTGGTTTAGGTTAATTGGTTGGATCCAATTGGGCCTAAAACTATTTCCATAAAGTCCAAATATGATAATTGAGCATTTATACTTTAATTTGGCCTAATGGGAAAAAAATTAATTTTATGGCAAATAGTGATTCCTTATTGGGATTTGGTTGCCAAAGTCCATGCCTTATAAATTAATTGAAAGCCCATTGGACTTTAAGTAAAATAACATTGGATGTTAATTAGGCTTTGTGACCCGTTAGGATTAGATTTAGAATCTAAGTCGCAAAGGCTCATTAATAAAGTGTAATTATTTAATTTAGAATTAAATAAAGAATTAGTATTGAATACGAATTAAATTGGATTTAATATTTTTGTTTGATATAATTCAAGAATTCGTACTTGAGTACTTATTCTTAAACGAGTTGGACTCGCGCAAATCAAATCGTTGTTTGAACATTGGATAGTCATTAATTAAAGATTAATTAATTGGATTAGATTGATTGATAACATGCTTTGTGTGAATACATGGATGTGATGTATGAATAATGTATATCGGATGAATATTAGATGGGTGGGGGCAATTTTGGAAATTATTGTAATAAATTTAGAATTTATTGAATTGGACCTGCGTGTCCAGCCTATTACCTTTTGACTCTTTGTATTTCTCTTCTCACCTATTCCCCTCAATGTAAATGAGGTTTCTTTAAAAGTGTTATGTAATTGGGTAGAAGTAAGATTTGTGCTAGCGGGAGAGAGGAAAGTGAGAGATTTGTTCTAGGAACAAAATGTTTTATATATCCATCTGCATATCATTATTAATTTATTTATCGCGCCTTATTATGCTTTTAGAATGCATGTTTAAGGGTGAATGATGAGACCAATCAAAGATAATTAATTGGTTGCCAATTACGCGAAAAACCCTCAACAAATATTAAGTGTTTTCCTTCCATTGAATGATCCATTCTCAAGATCCAAGATTGGCGCTGGTTTGTTGGCCAAAGTCAAGACCTTTGTCCATCGCGGATGTGGTTGAATCATGAAATTTTTGTTCCATATCGCATGTCTTGTCCAAGTTGTGATTTGTTGGCCAAAGTCAAGATCACTTCTTGTCCATTGACATCGATTACGAAGCTTTCCAAGGTCAATGGGTCCCGCTTAACTAGAATCATTAAGCTTGTTGTGCCAATGCCAAGGCTTAGTTGATTCAGAGGAAAAAAGTTAGGGAATATATTGGATATATTGGCATATATTAGATATATGTTTCGGACTTGGATGTCCACCTACTGGATCTAGGAATTGGATGAGATCCAATTGATCTTAGAGATCTACCTAGTTAAATATCATACAGCTTGTTGGCCAAAGTCACGATTGTGTGTTATTTAACGGGATCCTAGCCCACTAGGAAACTAGGTTTCCCGAGTACTCAACAGAGGGTTAGAGGCTCGCCGAAAAATAGTGGGAGGCAAGTATTAAATTTGTAATTTCGTTTAATACTTGCCAATACGCGCTCATTTCATTTTTCGTCATGAATTATAAATATATTAGTTGGACTAATATTTAATTGTTGTTTTAAATTAAACAGTTGGACTGTATTTAAACTACTTCAATTTATAGTTGATTATATAATTGGATTATAATAATCAATATATTTGAATATAACCGAACAAATTATAGTTGATTATATAGTTAGACTATAGTAATCATTATATTCAATTGTACCTGAAATCGTTGATTGGATAGTTGGACTATTGGAATCAAGATAACTGAAAGATTAGCATTTAGAACATAATCCTGGGTGAAAATGTCTTTAAACGGCTTTAATTTTCAGATTGGGAATAGAACTTCAGGATAGTCCTGGGAACTGAGAAGTTATTCTATTTGATAGAGTGACCTCTCGGGCCTAAGCCCGGAGTTGAGCGAATAGTGGAGCATGAGTTTTGGAAGACTCATGGTGATGATAACTTTTATGCTCAATCCATTATGCTTACCGCAAAGACTCTTTAATTTCTTCATCAGAACTAAGGATTAGATCATTATAGTATGATATTGAAATTGAAGGATCTTCATAGATATATTCTTAGATCTTAGAAGTACGAATTGTAAAAGAAGCTCTTTCGCTCACGTATGTCAGATGGTACATCTGTCGAGCACTAAGTGTCGCAGATGATTGTTGACATCGATCAGCTAGGTTAGTTGGGCATTACCTACGTGGCCGAGACTACCAAAAATTTGATCTTATAGTCTCTACCCGAAAGCTGGGGCAGGTTCATTATGAATCAAGAGTAAATTCTTGGAGAGTTGATGGCTATGCTCAAGGAGGCAAAGCCAGAGCTTCTAAAAGGGGCAAAGGCAAAATCATCACAGTCTTCTGGGAAGACAAAGGATATATCCCAAGATGTCTGCCTAAAATGTAGCCAACGGGGTTACTGAGGCGTGACTGCCGTATGGACAAGATAGACATGAAGGAAGTGAAGACAGGCAAGGCTCCGGCTTCAAACATGTTTGTCATAAACATGTTCACTATTAGTTTCAAAATTGGATTTTTGATACTAGATGTACATAAATATGTACTGATGTGCAGAATCTGCTGATAAGCAGGATACTGACTTCAGTTGAGATCTACCTGCGAGTCGAAAACGGGACGAAAGTCACTTTTTTAACCGTAGAATCCTAAGTTTAGGAACTACCCTTCGAGTATGTACTTAAATTAGGAAATTGTTATAATGTACCTAGTTTGACTAGAAACATTATCTCTATATCTAGTATAACCCGTTGCGGGTATACCTTTATATTCTAGAATACTAAGTGTTTTATTTTATAAAGATGATATTGAGATAAACACATTAGATGTGAATAACATATTTATATTTTGAATATAAATGAATCTCAAACATATAACATGACAAACAAATAGCTCAAACTGAATTAGTCAGATGAGACTTATTTATGGCATTGTTTTCTGGGACACATTAACAAGACTCGTATATCCACACTTTCAAATAGTGGGTACTTGGACGGATTTGATTCTATTCAAATGGTGTCTACGAATCTAGTTTATTAGGCAATGTTCATAAAACACCTTTTACTTGGTAAAAGTGCAAGTGCCACCGATCTGTTAGCCCTCGTTCATAGTGACGTAAGTGGGCCCATATCTGGCTAGGCTAGAGGTGGATGTGAATACTTTATAACCTTTACGGATGTGGCATCGCGTTATGGGTAAGTGTTTCTTGTGAAACATAAATCGGAAACTTTTGATAAATTCAAAGAGTTTCGACACGAAGTATAAAACAAACCAGCAAGAGTATTAAAACATCACGATTGGACCGTGATGAAAATACTTAAGCAATAAGTTTCTCAAATATTTGAAAGAGTATAGTATTCTTTCATAAAAGACTCCTCTCGGAACACCTCAATTTGACGGTGTGTCCGAACAGAGAAATCGAACCTTATTGGACATAGTAAGGTTAATTATGAGTCGCTCTGAGCTACCATTTTCCTTCTAGGGATACGCATTAAACAGTACAATACTTATTTTGAATAAGGTTCCATGAAAATCTGTTAGACATATTTCATATTAGATATGAACTAGAAAAAAACCAGGTTTTCTCATTCCTGAAGATTTGTGTATGCTGGGCATATGTTTGGATGATACCAAACTAGAACCCAAATTGGATAAGTGCCTAATTTGTAATTGGTTATCCTAGGGAAACCAAAGTATAGTACTTATACAACTCACAAGAGAACAATGTAATTGTTGCTCTCCATGCGGTTTTCCTAAGAGGAATACCTATATGCAGTGGTAAGTGGGAGGAAAGTAAAACTCTATGAAAATCAGAGTAATACTGTTCCAGACACCGATTCCTTAATGGAACACAAACAGTTCATCAGGGATGAAACTGTACCACAATCTTTGAATACACAAGAAACACGTAAGTCGGAGAGAGTCAGAAAACAACCTGGGAGATATGAGTTTCTGATCTCGCCTCGTAAAGATGTTAATCTTATTGAGGAAATCGAACTGGCTACGTATGAGGAAGTGATACAAGGTATCGACTCCCAATTATGGCAAAGTGCCATGATATCCGAAATGGATTCCATGTATATCAACCAAGTTTGAACACTGGTTTTTGTACCGGAAGGCATTGTGCCTATTGGTACTATATGACTATTCAAGGAAGACATACATGGATGGCAACAAACAAACATACAAAGCTAGGCTTGTGGCGAAAAGATATCGTTATCAACATTGTGTCGATTACGACGAAACCTTTTACATATTGCCATGATTAAATCCATTTGGATAATGCTTGCTAATGCTGCATGTTTCATTTATGAAATATGGCAGCTGAACGTCAAAACCGCTTTCCTTCAACGGAAACCTTTTGGAGGATGTTTACAATATCCTGATGGTTTTGTCGTACCAAAACATGCAAACTAGGTTTGCAAGTTAATTTGATCCATTAATGGATTGAAGCAGGCATTGCGTTCTTGGAACTATCGTTTTGATGTAATCATAATGGTATATGATTTAATTCAAAACGAAAATGATTCTTGTGTATATAAGTAGGTTAGTGGGAGCGCACTGACAGTGATTGTCCTAAATAATGAAGATATATCATTTCTTGGAATGACATTCCCACAATACAATCGGTGAAAGCTTGGCTTTCATTAAAAATTCTTCGTAGACTACTTGGGAGAGACAACCTTTATTCTAGGAATAAGGATCTACTGTGATAGATCTAAAAGTTGTTGGCACTCTCCGAGAACTCGTACATTGAAAAATATGTACGCGACTTGGTGTCTCATACGCTTTGAGCATAAGGTGTCACAATCATGCCAATCCAAGTGATAGTCACTAGATTGATGTTAAGAACATCCTTAAATATCTTAGATGAACTAAGGATGCTTTCTTAAGCTGTGAAGAAGAAGAACTTGAAGTGACTGGGTTCACTGCTGCAAGTTTCCAAACCGAAAAAAAATGATTATAAGTCATAATAAGGGTACTATATAGTTTGAATAACGGAACAATGAGCTGGAAACCTTCCAAGCAAGATATTGTTGCTGAATAAACAATAAAAGCAGAATATTGCTGCAGCTGAGGCATCAATAGAAGCGATTTGGATATATAATAATCCTAATTAGATTAGGTGTAGTTCTGTTAGCGGCTGAGCTAGGCTACAGCACAAGCTAAAGAATTAATGGTCTCATCAATGATCCAAATATATACTTCAATTATTTCATCTGATTTGTCGGATCATACATCGTGGCGATGCGATGATCGAATAAATCACATCAGATGATAACATTACAAATCCGCTGACGAAAGTTGTTTCTCAGCATAAATTTGAGCGACTCGTATATAGTTCAGGTGTAAGACACTTTAGTGATTGGCTATAGGCCAAGTGGGAGATTGTTGGACAATTATGACCCATAGCATCACTATTTGTACAGAACATGGTGTTGTTGTACAAATTAACTATGTGACAAAGGAAACTACCCTTTTATAATTTTTAATTGGATTACCGGGATATATAAATGATAAAGGTCCATATGATTAGTTTCAGATTAATAAGATATGAGAAAATATTAATCCACTAAGGTTTAATCATTAAAATATCCCTAGTCGTAGTATTATCGAGTTTGGACATCGATAATACGGAATAGACTAGTATTGCACTTGTGCTTGTTATGGGAGCATAACGACATAGTTCTCATATATTTGGGTATTGGATACTCATGCAAGTGTAATAGGAGGTTGTGTTTACCGATGGTATGGAAACAGCTTCGCTCTGGATAGACCCCTCAGAATTCCATTGGTAGTATGACTATGTGTCTATGGAAGTCCGAATCAGGGTAGGTGTATTTGGTCTTAACTTGAGACTTGCATCGCTAATACTTGCGACAATCAATATACTTTGGTTTTGGTCGTCCAGGGCTTTAACATGTTCTATGTACGCCTCTTCTGAGTATATTGAGAATCGTAGTGTATTGGGTGTGATGTCAAGATGGAAGTATCACTCCAGTCATATGGAGATGATGATCACGTAGGATACGGAACTAGTACTCTTATGTAATGCAGTCATCGGGATAATATGACTAGGTCATGTTTATCCGATTATAGAGACTAGTTACCAGAGATCCGATATATGCTTCGTACGGGGAAGACACAATTCCAGCCCCAGGCCTTGCATGTGACATCCGATGCTGGATCGCAATACGCAATACTACGTCTACTACGCCTGACACATATTACATATTCCTTAAAAAAGAATATTTCTGGAGAATTGGGTAGGCACAATGCTTTGCTAGAAGCCAACCATGTCTTGTAAATCGGTAAAAATATAGTACTAGGTACGTACGTGTTCGGATAGTCCGACGATCGAATTTACTGCCAACATATTTATTCAATATCACATCTTATGGATCACTTCCCGAAGATTCACCGATGACGTATGACTCGGACATAATTAACCTGGGATTAATTGTAAGAGAGAGAAAATTAATCTATGATTAATTACGAAGATATTTTATCTGGGATAAAATACTATTTAAAGAGAGAGAACGATTAATTTGGAATTAATCGATTGAAATAATATATTCGATATATTAAACGAAATTAGATTTCGACACGGAATTAAAATTAGATTTTAATTCGGGGAAACGAATTATTTAGAATTAATTCGCTAGCGATGTGAATAGTAATTTTGCTATGCATAATTATTTTATTAAATTTGATTTAATTACGTCACAACGGAAAATTCGTTAATTCAGAATTAGCGAACCCGAGCCCGAGATGTGTTGCGGGCCCAATCGGATTTTGAATCAAGTAGGGCCCACATGTCACATCATCTAGTCAACTTTATCAACTTTTTGTTGATAGAAGTAGATGAGATTTGATGGTTGCTTGTTTATTACACAAGCATTATTAAATCTTGATGTGATAATGACTTGTACCAATTTTGGAAAATTGGAAAATGGTAATTGATTTTTGAAATCATTTTACTCAACTAAACTGAACACAACACATCTTCTTCTCTCTCTCTCTCTCCCTCACGACATTGTGCCAATTTTTCTCTCCCAAATACTTTCCTTCTTGGCCGAGAATCAAAGAGGAAGATCAAGGAAATTTTATAGCAAAATTTCCAAAGATAGCACTTAAAGGAGTCATTCAAATGTGATAGGGAAACTACTCCCATGAGTTTGGAACTCATTCAACAAGCTTGGAAGCTCAACATACAATAAAACAAGGGCTTGGCCGAAACTCAATGAGCAAATTTTTGTTGTCTACACATCCACTTAGCCGATCAAGTGAGTATTTCCGCCATCTTACTTTGCGTATTCACACATTTCATATGCTTAATTGATCTTGATTTGACCTAGAAAACCCAACATAATGGAGTTTTCTTATGCTAGCCAAGAATCTCAAGACATGAACTGATTCGTTTTAATTATTACCGCACAAGAAACTATTCTCTCTATACAGTTATATCCTAAAACAAATATCTATTTAGATTACTTATCGTGACTTAGAAGCTAAGTCACTAACCATCTTGAGTTTCAAGAAAATAGGAACAACAGTTCCGATGGTTTAAACTAATCTAACAATATCCAAGTCTACTAACAGTTTAGAAGCTATTCTAGAAATACGCAATCATAAGAGAAGTCAGAAAAACATATTCAAATAATATGCATGCAGTGGATTAGAAGTATATTTATATTAACAATACAGAATAAAGGAAAACAAAAACAAGCATCAATTTCCATAATATTACACATTGTCTTAGTTATGGATTTTTAACCCAACAGTGTCTATCACTACTTTACGTAATACCGTAATCCCCAACGAAAAATGGGAATTTAATAATTAAATCAAATTCCATAGTGAGAATAAGACCCCATGAATATATTTCGACTCACAACTTTGGCACGATCTCGCATATGTATATTCATTTGGTAGACAACCATTATCAATCACACTCACCGTGACTACAGATTTTGATCCTGACTGTTTCTCGTTATGACAACTTTGGCACGTTCACAAGGAGGCGTATCAAGGCTTCGCTTGCCAATGACAAACTCAACCAACCGATGTAGTCCTAACAGCTTTGGCACGTTCAAGATTTCCACTTTCACTTGAATTCGTCTAGTATCAAATATACAACCGGCATCGATAAAGTTCTATCAACTGCACCCTCACTGCTTTGGTACGATCTCGGATGCAGCCATAGAAAGATACCCATAAACCATATTGACAAGACGGACCAAGAAAAATATATCCAATACATATTACTCTACTGCCTTATTTAAGCGGGAATATTCCACAAGAAAGCTTTGCTCTACATCAAATGCAGAATATAATCTAGATCAACTTCTAAATGATGAGTGGTAAATCTATCACTATTTCCCACTCATTTAACCTAATATTTTGTATAGTTTCTTGAGTTTTGTGAATATTTTGATGTGTTTTGTGTTATTTTGTAGATAAATAAAGTTTCAGGACATTCTGGAGGTGAATTGAAGCAAAACAGGAAAAACTGGACAAAAGGGCAAAATCGTCATTTTGGCGTCGCGACGCTGAAGCCTTTCGCTTCGCGACGCCCATCATGCGTCGGACTTGCTAATGTACGCCGCGGACACGTGGACCAATCAGAGAATTTTGCTAACATGCGCCGCCACTAAAATGCGCCGATCATGCTATCTTGCGTCGTGCCACGTGTCGCCATCACAACGAAGATGCTAAAATGTGCCAATGCCACGTGTCGTGATCTAACGCTGCCGACAATCGCCCTCAGCGTGATGTAAGCAATGACGTCATGAACAGTGCCACGTCATCGGATAAGGATCTGATCTCTTAGCCGCCTCGCCACGTGTCAAGCCGTCATTGTGCCACGAGTCACTGTAGCTGGCGTCGCGACGCGGAACTGTAGCTGGCGTCGCGACGCTGGACCCCTACCCGCGCCTATAAATAGAGCTCGAGATTTCAGTTTTTGTTGTACCATTTCCTCTCACTTCTTTGATGTAATTAGGGAGTTCTTCTCTCTCTAAGTTCTTTTAATTTAGTTTTGTAATTTTTAATTAAGTTCTGTAATAATAATAATTTACTTTCTTTATTTTACAGTTTTTACTACTCATTATGAGGAGGTAACTTCCCCTTGCTAGGGTAAAAGGTAATTCTTTTACTATTGCTTCTTAGATTATTCTCCCATAATTATAATATATTCAATGTTTTAAATTGGACTTAATAAGGATAGCGCCAGACTGGTCGGTTGGTAATTTGATTCCGCCTATATGGCTGGTTATTTTGATTCCGCCTTTATGGCTGGTTTATATTAAAATGATTCCGCCTATATGGCTGGTTGTTTTCATTCCGCCTATATGGCTGGTTGTTTTCATTCCACCTATATGGCTGGTTATTTTGATTTCGCCTTTATGGCTGGTTTATATTAAAATGATTCCGCCTTTATGGCTGGTTGTTTTTAACTGATTAAATCAAGATACCGCCTATATGGCTGGTTGGTAATGTTTTGCAAAGCTTATATTATATTATGGGAGAAATCTAATTAGTATATAGTAGAAGTAATTCCTTTTACCTTAGCAATTTTATTAATTCATTTTCAGCATTTATTTTACCGCATTTACTTTATGCAATTTTATTTTAAGTCTTTTAAGTTTTTAGCCCTAGTTATGTGTCGTAGCTAAGTTAGTTATCTAGGGTTGTGATGAATTTCAATTAAACCGGTTTATAAGGGTTAGATTATAGTTTGGGTAATTTAAAGATTTATTTATTGAGTCTTAATATTAATGCTCTTTAATTAACTGGCCATTAATTAAATTGATTAGGTAAACTTAAAATGAACTAGACATATGCATTACAAGAGTGGTCATAACACTCTAGAATGGCAACATATCATCAAATGATCAAACTGAATAAATATTACAATAATATCATCCAAAATGAATTCACACATGCAAAAAACCTTCTAATTCATCCTCCAAACTAAAAAGCCCCAAATTTATAGAAAAGAAGAAACCATAGGATCTCACTAGATCATTAAGAAACATGAAACATATTTTCTAAGCTTAGGGATTTGCATAATTACCTTTAATCCCCTAATCCCTTAGCTTTTTTTCTTGATTTTCTTCAATCTCCATCTTGAATCATCAAGAATATTTGAGAGGTATTTTAGAAGACTAAATTCGGCCATGGAGGGGGGTATTTTAGTCATTTTGAGAATTTAATTTCATTAAATTAAGATTACACTTTATGTTAGCAAATCATATTTGCACACCTAAAGTTTAATTAAAGCATGTCAAATGTAATTAATTATGAAATATAGATATCATTTAATTATTTAAATATTTAACATTTAAATATCTAAATAATTAATTAATATAATTATTATTATATATATATTTTTATTTACATTAAATAAAATATATATATATATATATTAATGGCATGTGTCAAAGTCTCATTTGACACTTAATCAATGTGTATTTAATCAAATTATGTATCAAATATAAATACACAATAATTACGATTGACAAAAAATGCTATTATGAATGTGTTTTCGTTTAACCGTTTAAACGATTCGAATTAACTCATTTAATTCGATAAAGTATTATGAATAATCTGTATTATTCATAACGTGTTGCCTAAGTGTTCAATGAGTACACTTCATATTGTGGGATTTTTTAAGTTTAGGTTTATCCGTCACGAAATCAAATTTCGTGTCCATAATTCACCCACTCATGAATTATGACAATCACGGATAATCTCGCTAAACTATGCAAGTCGAGGTCATTGCATACATATAATCCAAAATAAATTCACACATGCACAAAACCTTCTAATTCATCCTCCAAACTAAAAAGCCCCAAATTTATAGAAAAGAAGAAACCCTAGGATCTCACTAGATCATTAAGAAACATGAAACATATTTTCTAAGCTTAGGGATTTGTAGAATTACCTTTAATCCTCTAAACCTTAGTTTTTTTTTCTTGATTTTCTTCTTTCTCCATCTTGAATCATCAAGAAATATTTGAGAGGTATTTTAGAAGACTAAATTCGGCCATGGAGGATGATTATGAAGAAAATAAAAATTTTCAACTTAAAAGGAAGGCTAACCGACTTGGAGGGGGTATTTTAGTCATTTTGGGAATTTAATTTCATTAAATTAAGATTAAACTTTATGTTAGCAAATCATATTTGTACACCTAAAGTTTAATTAAAACATGTCACATGTATAAATAATAATTATCCATATAACATAACAATTATGAAATATAGATATCATTTAATTATTAAATATTTAACATTTAAATATCTAAATAATTAATTAATATAATTAATATAATTATTATTATATATGTATTTTTATTTACATTAAATAACAAATATATATATATATATATATATATATATATATATATATTAATGGCATGTGTCAAAGTCTCATTTGACACTTAATCAATGTGTATTTAATCAAATTATGTATCAAATATAAATATACAATAGTTACGATTGACAAAAAATGTCATTATGAATGTGTTTTCGTTTAACCGTTTAAACGATTCGAAT
The DNA here is from genome assembly GCA_019454045.1 of Zanthoxylum bungeanum. NCBI lineage: Eukaryota > Viridiplantae > Streptophyta > Magnoliopsida > Sapindales > Rutaceae > Zanthoxylum > Zanthoxylum bungeanum. The sequence goes on along the minus strand of SKCR01024938.1, from coordinate 15,108 downwards.
TAACTCATTTAATTCGATGAAGTATTATGAATAATCTGTATTATTCATAACGTGTTGCCTAAGTGTTCAATGAGTACACTTCATATTGTGGGATTCTTTAAGTTTAGGTTTATCCGTCACGAAATCAAATTTCGTGTCCATAATTCACCCACTCATGAATTATGACAATCACGGATAATCTCGCTAAACTATGCAAGTCGAGGTCATTGCATACATATAATCCCTCCATCACAGGCTATCCATATTATATCTGGGATATAGATAAGAACGTCAAATCCTTATGGTATAATATAGTCAACTTTCAAATTTACGATATCTAAATAACACTCATATATCCACTGTGGTATCTCAAGTCGAATGATCATTATGCTCACTCAACTCGAGAAGATTCCTATTGACGTTGGTGTACCATATATTAGGAAATCTTCAGTGAGTCGTTCAATGTTTATCAAATAAAAAAATACATGTCTATACGAGTCTCCCGATACTCATTGTTCATTGGGATAAACCATCAGACCAAGTCACGATATATGACATGTACTAATCTCAGCGGATTTTACTAACCGACCCATGTTAGAAAATCTCATGAACTTTATTTAAGGATATACAACTTATAGTGATGCTTCCCAATGTCAATTACAAACTACGTTGTAACTGCGCATTACATTGTAAATCCTATGGTCTTTGTCTAGTATATCGTATCACTAAATCAGATTTAATTTCAATCTATCATAATTAGATATCTAATCGTAATTAGATCGAATATGTATATAAAAGACAAGAGGTGATACCGTTAAATAAGTAATATTATGGAAAAATTCATTGTTCGTATTTATGAATCGGACATAAATACAATCCGGATTGGCACTGAGATAGTCATGTACAACCTCATAGTTGCAACACAATCATCATATAGGTCTTGTATCCCAGTTTGTAAAATTATTTACATTATCTGTTAACAAAGGATTTTCACCTGCCATGAGCCGCATGCACTATCTAGAAAGTGATGCAGTTGGGAAAAAAGATATACAATCATAATTAATATTTTTTTTTGAATCGTTGAAAATCTCACAATCAAACCATTCAACTCGGACTTAAACGGAGTAGGTAAAACCTGACTGCTTCAGGTTCTTACAAAAAATACACATATTCCTGGACTTGAACTCAGAACCTGACAACCATATCCTAAGCGTTTTTCCATCAAGCCGCACCATTAATGACATATAAAAACATACACCTCTCATAATTCTATTTTTATATGGGAAAGACTTACATTTTTCTATTTATTGTTTCTTCATTGATTAACAACTAATGTGGTATAAGAACCCCAAATCAACCATCAACCAACACAAAGATAATTAAGTAGGCCAAAAGAAACAACTTATAAAGTCTTTCAAAAACTGACTAATCATCAATTCACATAACTTCCTTGGTCAAACAAACTTAAGCTTTTTATTAAGCAGATTAATTCATGCATAACATGATACTACATTCATATCTAATAAGATGAATAAGTTTTAATCGAAGCACTAGAGCTAGAACATATTCGTAATAAATAACCCAATGCATGTTCCCAACTTATTGATATTTCACATATATTAAAACTAAGTTCTTAATTAAGCCTCTCTATTCGACTTCAGCTAGATCAGTCCAGGCACCAGCAGTAGTAATCGGACCTTGAGATTGCTATCATTTCTTCAGGAGTCATCCTCTCAAGCTCTCTTTGTCTCCATGATGCAAAACTATTTCTGTTTTGTGGGTCAGAAGCAAGTGGATAGTCTTCTCTCACATGAGCTTGAGATTTCATTCTCATGTACAACCTCATAGTTGCAACACAATCATCATATGGGTCTTGTATACCACTTTGAATCTCATATCTGCATAAAATTATTTATATTAATATATATTGATGTGGGATTTTCACCTACTGGAAAGTGATGGAGTTGGGAAAAAGATATACAATTATATATGTAACTTACCCTAGGTAAGCTTGGGTTAAGTATTTGAGTGAATTGCTAAGCTTGCTTGTTTTCATTAATGGAGGATATTTTGCAGTATCCCTGAAAATAATAAGCATTGAGGTAACTATGGGATTTAAAGAGTGCATTGTAATGCAATTATGTAGTAATTTTTTCCAACTTATTTGAACAAAACTAATTAAATACCTTGTCATTATTGCTGGATATTCTACTTGCAAACGATCAAGGTCATGATCCAAGCCATGACCAACCAAAATCCTGGCTCTCCCACCTCTAGGTCGAATTTTCCACATTGGTTCCCCATTACAAAGAAAATCTTGAATTTTCCTTTGAACTTGCTTCTGTGGGGTTGCATCCCGGAGATTTTCTGGGCGAATTCCTGTTGTTTCATACCTAACCATATTTCAAGAATATCGATTAAGTAGAAGTAACATCTATGCCCTTGGAAAAGATACCATGGCCTTGGTAGAGTTTGATAGAATCTCTAAGTTATAATTTACCTCACTTAATTAAAATTCTGATTCCGCCCAATATATGTAAATTTATGAATATATATACCTGTAGTTTGTGACCGGAATTGGAGGTTTAACAAAAGCATTGAAGATAATATTTTCATATTCGTCAATGATGCAGACCCTTCCACAAAGATCAAGAGAGCCATCGCTGCCTCCACCAACCATTTTGCAAGCAAGTGCTACTACTTGCGGATCTCTTGTATTAGTATTATCAATCAGTGGATTATCTCGAAGGCCTAAATTGGCTAAGCGAGCATTCAGTCCCTACAAACACATGAAAATTGACAATTATTAGTTCAAACTTAATTTGAGTATTAATTGATATTGAATTATGAATATTAATTTGCAAAGGTACGTGAAAGATTAATACAGCAGCGGTTGCAGTACTCGAGAGCTGGCATCTTTCTTGATGAACCCTACAAGCATTAGGGCTATCGAGGATGACTAAACAGAATCTGCATCCTCGGATGTTGAATATGTTCTTGCACTCTTGTTTTGGCAATGGCCCTGTCATATTGCAAAGTAAATATCTGAGCATATCGATTAAAAAGATCAGCAGTGGATCCAAATTCCAATTTATCAAACACATATAGGAAGTAACAAGGTTTGAGGACAAACTGAAAGTAAAATTACCTATAAGATGTTCCCTTAGTGATTCAAAAGATCTGCAGTGTTTCTTACAAATTCCACACAAGGGTTCATGAACCGAATGATATGAAGTTCTCATGTGCTCAACTAGGTGCTCCATTTTCTTAAATTGTTTGAAACACGCAGCACACTTGTTCCTGATTGTTTCAAAGATCAATCTAATTATTAATATAAACATCATCATTTTAATACAACCCAATTTCAGGAAAAAATTAAAAAGAACATGTTGTGAAGTACCTTAGGGTTTCTGAAGACTCCATCATGTAGTCCATAAAACTTTTCTTTTCTCCTCTTGCAAGTACTGTATCAACTAAAGAAGAAGCTAGAAGAGGAACTTAATTGTGCAAAAGAGGAGAGAATTGAAAGGTATTTATAGAGAATGAGAAGCAAAAAATAAAAAAAAATAAATAAAAATTGGCTACAAGTTGAGGGAGGGATGATTCCTTCAGATCATTACTAGTTTTGTATTGCTGTATCTAAGAATGAGGCTGGCTCAATCATCCCATCATAGCACATTCGTAGTAATCCAGATGCTCGGGTCCCACTGTTCAACCAGAATATTTCTCTTGCTAGCTATGGCTATTACAGGTGCTTCTCTCTCTATGTGTTAAAAAAATAACCATATATTTACTGTTGATATGGCTGCTATGATAAGATTCCTTTACATCATAATCTTCTGTCGGGGATAGTTAAGATTTCATTACATTTAAATTATTATTCAATATCTACCGATCATAATTTATAAAAAAACTCACGACAAAGCTCAGCTTAGCACTGAGCACTTAATCCAAATACATTTGAGAATGCATCATTTTCCTTGTCCAGTAGTTTTTGAGTATGTGGTTGAGTTTAATAATGCTTCAAAGATTCTCCTATGAGTCCACTGTCCAGATATCCTGACAACCTCGTAATAGAACTGATTTAGAAACTTCTGATTGTAAATATCTGTAGATCGTTATATAATTCAAAATAATAATAATGCATATCACTCTCTTAGTTAATTTTTTTTTTCACTGGAAAGTTCTTGAGGATTATCAGCTTCTACAGACACATACTATTATGCAGCTAGCATTGAAGGTTTTTCTAAACTTTTTATGCACCAGTACTTTTGGATTTAGAAGCATTAACTACTGGCATATATAACAGATTGCACTCGTGACTAAAAATAATTCTTGTATTTGGTACTTAGTTAAGTTTTAAATATTAAAGCACATGTGGCAGAAGATCATGAAGAATTTAGCACAATTACCGAATCAAATTCAAAAATAAAAATGCATTTTTACGATTAAACGACTCAAATCCTTATACTCGATGGCCATACGGATTTATTTATAATCATGCATGCGTTCGGTGAGATTTGAACCTAGTACTTTGAAAGTCCATGTAATGAAAGTCCGTGTAATCATTCAAGCTCACCTTTGGTACCATGAAGCCAAGTTGACCTAACAATACTATGGTTGCACTCAATCCTCATATATGCCACTGAGTAGTTTAATCGGATGAAGGTAGCAAAGATTTAAGTGATCTGTGATTAATCGGAAATATTCGAGGATTAATCGGAAATTAATAAAAAAAAAAATGGTGAAGTTGACATTTTTTTATAACTGATAATAAAAAAAAATTAAAACTCATTTCTCAATATTGTATAAAAATCACTAAAAAAATATTCATTTATCATGAGAAAATATTAAACTAAACTAAATAATGTCTTTTCCTTTTAGGTGGGGTCGGCCACATTAATTTTTTAACGCCATCGTGTTCTAATCATCAAACTCCATAAAACCTAAATATCTTTTTATGATTTTATTCATGTCAACTTAGGTCTCCCGTTTCCTTATTTGATATATGACAGTATCATTTTCTCTCATTTTCTACCGAATCGCTTAAAGGTCTACGTTGAATATGTCCAAACTTTCTTAGTCTTGTTTCTCTTATCTTTTCATCAATCGGTGTTGCACCTAATTTTTTCCTAATTACTTCATTTCTAACTCTATCTTCCTAATCCACCCACGCATCCATTTATAGCATTCTAATCTTAATTACCTATACGTCCATCATGAAAAAAGGTTAAAGATCATAAAATTGAGAGAGGTGTATAAAATCTCTTTAAAAAAAAATTGATGAAAAGAAGAAGACGATGAATTTTTCTATAAATTGATCAAAAATCAGAAATTCACGATTAAAAAAAATACTACAACAAAATGGACTTTTAGCTTCCAAATATTTAGCGTCAAAATTTTTTTCGACGCTGATAAACCTTTTAGCGTCGAAATTTTTTGACGTTAATAACCTTTAGCATCAAAATTTTGTACTTTAGCGTTCATATTTTTCGACGATAAAGCCCTTATTTTTTATAGTGAAATCATTGACTTTCAATAAAAAATTAAATTGGTGATTTTTTTGTGATCGCTCCAATAATAATTAGCGATTAATCGTTAATTAAACTTTTTAGATATACCCTCAAGTGCATGGGTGAGTGCAAGCTCATACAATTGTGTCAGTAATAGCCAAAATTTTGTGCATGGTTTTTTTCAATTCTAAAGGTAGTTGATGACTCCAACCAATGAAAATATTAAAAAAAAAAATCGCCAATCTTCACTTTTTATCTCAAAGTATTTTAAGTCAAAGTAGAAGATAGATATTCTTGTTACTTTTTATCGCCACTAGAAAAAAATTCCTCGTTACCTATTTGGTAAAAGTTTTAGATTGTGATAAATGAAATAAACTTTTTAATAGACTACGGATATGGAATACAAGTACTAAAAATAAAGCAGTAAAAGTTCAAGGTTGATTGAAATGAAGAGCAACGTCCTTACTTTCGGCAAAGGCATATGAATGTATAAAGTGGCCGTGATAAGAATTTTCTTTTTTCCAGTCTTGGCAAGGACTATCTATTTGACTTCTAGGGTTTTATTATGGTGTATTCAATAACTCGTATGCATGCAAATAAGAGATTGGTTTGACTTTTGAAACACGTAATAGGATCAATGTCAACAAGTATTAAAATTCATCGACATAACTTACTTCAAAAGTCAGTTTGAGAATTGAAAATTATCTTAACCTTATATTCTTAATACAATATCAATCATTAGTCGAAGATTTTTCTTCTCAACACCCATGTCACATGCAGGCCGGTTTTTTACCTAATTCTTGTCACATGCTCAGGTAATGTAAGTCTATTCATGTTTATATATGATATGATATTGAAATTCATGTGCTAATTAAAGACTCTCCTTTTTCACTCTAAAGTGCCCTTAGAAGATTCGCCATTCCTGCTTTGAAGATACCAAAAGGAAAAAAGAAAAAAAAAATATAAAGCTTTACCTGGAAAGATCTCCATTTTTTTTTCCTATCGGTTCTGGTCCACTACCATGAAATGCACGGTTCAATAGTCGTTTCTCTCATAAAGCTCTATTTCAGAAGTCAAACCCTAGACAGCTATATAGGCATATTTGATTTTAATATGACAGTGATTTTTCTAGACCATACTGATAAAATTTAGCATAAAATATATGGTAACACATTACCCATATAAAAATAATAATAAGATTCTAAAGTTTATCATAAATTTATGGTATCTCTCTCTATTCTTAGTCATCTAATGCCAAGGTATCAATAATAGTTCATGATCCATTAAGTAGCTAATCATCTATCATCATTTTAAACCCAAAAATTAACTCAAGAATTAATAATGTTGTTTTATATTTATATTCATAATCAAGATCGATCACTTCTCAAATGGATATGGGATATTTTAATTGCTCAACAAGAGCCACGAGATTGAGACGAAGTAACAATCAATCAGTGCATTTGTTCCATGAATACACTTTTTTCTTAACCACAAAACCTAATAAATTCCCTCGTTGATAGAAACAGAATATAAACAAGAGGGCCTGGAAATGATTTGATTTCTTGATATATACATATATATATTGAAAATGCAACTGGTCTCATCACATGTTTAGTTATTGGTTCCCGATACGGCTCGGTCTCTCTCTCTCTCTCTTTCTTTGATCAATAAAACAAACATTTTGTATAAAAGATAAAGAAAAGCATTTGATTCTTTGAACATCAAACGGGTCAAAAGCGAATGGCAAAATTCTCTTGGATTGATGGGGTTCCATGCAAGATTCCGTACCTTGAAAAGGAGTCAAAGTTTTCCCAAGAAGAATAATTGTTGCGTCCTAAGTGTTTCTGATGATTGAAGTCACCTTCACTATTGAATGGTAGGACCAAGTCCCCAATGGTTTGGGTTGATGATGTAGGATTCAGGATCTCACCTTAAGATTCTGAGTTCAAATTCAGACAGTGCGTTTCTTATAAGAATCTGTGACAGCCGGAGGTTTTACCTGTTTCATTTAAACCAGGAAGGGGTGATTTTACGACGAAATTTCTAACAAAAAAAAATGGTAGGACCAAATTAAATTGATCCATGAATCTTATTGTGGTCCTGATCACTCTCTTGGTGTAAATGTTACTACTTTATATTTATATTTATATTTTTATATATATATATATATATATATGAATTTTATGTAGACAGTAAATATATATTAATCAACAGAGTGTTAGTCTTCGTTGAGAAAAATATTCCATGTGATACAGATCAGGTAAAAAGATTAGACTGTATGTGAGAGGGAGTGTTGAGAAAAATATCTCATATTAATTGAGAAGTGATATTGATTTTTAAATATAAGGATAAAACTTTGAGTTAGTCGCCTAAATTTTGACAAACTTCTATCGAAATATCCAGTTAAGTGAGATTTAGAGATATATAGCAAAAAGAGATTTAAAAAAAATACTAAAAAACTCTTAAACTTTGGCATGCCATTTTTTCATCGAATAAATATAATTTATGATTGACTACTTAAAGATTCAAAATTAGTTTAAAAATAATCAAAGAAATGAACTAAAAAAATAAACTAACCTTATAGAAAAAAATGGTTTAACAATAAATTTAGAGAGGATTTAAAAAATAAATAAATAAACAGGTTTTAAGATCGAAGATTAAACTAGAACAATGAAAGATGATTTGCAACTGCCTAAGGTCAATTTTTTTAAAAAAAAAAAAAATAGTCCAATTAAAATAAAATTAGAATGAGTTAGTAGGATTTGAGAAATTATTGTCATTGAACCTGATAATTAGTTAAAAGTATTTAGTAAGCATATATATCATGACAATATAGTAAATATCATTATATTTAGAAATATTTTTCATTTTTGTTCTTGCAACTTATTTATAATATATTCAAGTTAAATAAAAAAAAAATCAAATATTTTGTAGAGGCCATGGCCCTACTTGATCTCCACCATATTAATACGTCTCTAGTCAAGACATATTTATTCCATAAAATAAATCTTGTATTTAATTTTTTATGATTCTATAAATTTATTGGTCTTTTGATATGGTTCTATCAGCTTATGGACATGTTTTTAAGCCTTTTTAATAACTTGGGTTGATTGCAAATAACTTTAAAAATCTTTAAATGACAATTTGAATTTTTTTTAAACAAAAAATCTATTTTTTTAATAGATAATCAAACATCGCCGGAACAACCTTGCGGATTTAAGCGGAGCAAGTATAACTTACCTTAAAGTGTTTTGTGTTGTGTTTAACTTGAATCTAATTGGTTCACATGTGCAAGAGCTCACAAATATTTCAAAGGAATCTATAAATGTTATTATACACTTCATATATTTCTCGTGACTCTTGGATATTTTGATCTCTTGCATCTAATTAATACTATAAAATTAATATCCCTTGACATCAGCAAAGTTAATGAATATGCAAAAACATAATAATTTAATAGTGGCAGAACTTCTAGGTCTAATTTTTCTAAATATATATGAGAATCCACACTTTTTAACAGTGGTAGCAACTCATTGACTGGGTTCCAAAACTCTCTATTTTGAAGCAAAGTTCTTCACTGTAGGCCAACTGGGTTTGAACTTTGAAATATAATAAAATTATTTTAATCTCAGAAGCAACAAGAACATGATTCAAGTCTATATTACCACAAGCTTTGCTGTTGAAATCCATTTTTGCCTAAATAATCCAAAAACTAATTTAAAAGCAAATCTAATACCTATATTTAAGTTCATTCATTTATCTCAGTCGATATGAGATATTTTTCTCAACAATAATCATCTTTATGTGTAGATTGGTCTTTTGTCTAGTTCATATCACGTAGGTAGAAAATATAAGCTCGTTTATACATGAGTTTAGTTCTGATATCACGTTGAAATTCATGTACCTTACTTAAATAAAAATTTAACTTAAGAGTATAGGGTTATCTAAGACTTATATTTTTAAGTTCATTTAGGTAATTTGAGATATTTTCCTCAGAATATATTGTCTACGTCATCTAGAGTCTTCTTGACAACAGCAAAGTTGTGGCATCAATCGCTGCCAATTTTGTCTCGAAGATACATATGATGTTGATAGATTATATTTGTAGACTCGCTTTCTATACCAAAATCCTGAAACATCAAACATGGAGGGAAAATGAGTTTTGAAGGTATAATGTGCATATTAGAATTGAGGAGTAGAATATAATCCGCTAATGACTTAAAACTTGGTTCATAAGTCTTGGGTTCAAGTTTAGGAGATGTATTTCTTGTAAGAGTCTGAGACAGCCGGAGATTTTACCTACCCTGATTAAGCTCGGGTTGAGTAATTTAGAGGTGAGATTTCGGACATTTCCAAAAAAAATAATAATAATAATAATCGGAAATGAGACTGAAAACTCGAGTAATTAAATTTCAATGCAAATTAGATTGAGAATAATCCTCCTCATAAGTCATAACGAAAGGTAGAATAATAATCCCAAAAAAAAATATTTCAATCAAATAAAAATCGCATTGGAAAGAAGAAATTGACATTGTTTTGTAGGTAGAAAACTTGGACATATTTATTGTTGTGGTTGTGTACAATGTGAACATGGTTGTTAATTATGAATAAATTAAGATTGGTTGATTGATTATAGAGCCATTACATATATATATATATATATATATAAAGAAAAAAGTTGGAAAAATTCTTCTTAAACATACTTTTTGGATAACCTTGTAATGTGGTTAATATTTCAGAATTATAATACAATTTGACATATTTGTCTTTGCAAGGCAACAATTATCTCATTTTTTTTATATAATTTTGTCTTCGTGATTTTTTTTTCGAGAATAATGATATTTATATAAAAAAAAAAAAAAAAAAAGGTGATAAATGATGACAAAATAACGTTTAAAATTAAGTATTTTTAGTTATTTTTTTTAAACGAAAATTCTTAACATACAAGACTACTACATAATTTTGGAAGTAATTTTATCACGCTTTTATAAGCATTAAGCATATCATTTCATCCCCTTTTTCTATAATAAATATCTATTTATTTTTTTATAAAGTAGATTAAAATTAATAGCATATATTTTTCCAGTTTACCATATGATATCCATTTCATACCCAAAATCTTTATAAAATAAATTTGTCATTTAAATCTTAAAGTATTTTTTAGGTTTTGAGACTTAATGGGCAATGAGAAAGCTGAAAATCATCCCAAAATTTCTAAATGTTTTGTTCTTAGGCACAAACAAACACTCCAACAAATTATGAGATTGGTAGAATTAATTAGTTCAAGAAGTTGTGAGCTTGTGTTCTAGATGTTTCATATCGAACGGTTGTGGTGGAGGGATTTGAGCATACGTGATGATGTGAACCGACAGTCTCCTTAGCAAAGTTGTATCCTCTTAGTTAAGTTTGGGGTTATACTCGTTATCCTTAGAGAGATCTCAGTCTTATTCCGATCGTGGGTTTAAGATAAAAAATCATCTCGTATCTCGTATTAATTTTTGAATCGAGACGATTTTTTATCTCGAATCTCGTACTGAATGATTCGAGATCCAGAATTTCGATTGGAATTCGAGATTTTTTAGACACGAAATCAGAAATCTAAACGAAATATCGTACCCAATCCTGATCCAAATTCAAAATTTTCTGACAACATTAGTTCAACAATAAAAACTAATATTAAAAGACTAGAGTTTTATAAATATATATAGATAGAGAGAGAGAGAGAGGGAGATTTTATTTCTTTTAAGGCTGATGGTTGATATGTTCTTAGACTAAATTAGGCAGAAAGATAGTGTAAAAATTTATGTGTAAAGTTAAAGGACCATAAATCCTTGCCGTACGTTAACAACATGTCAACTCAAATTGAAGACAAATTAGATTTTGAATAAATCAACAGAGAATTTGAAGGAAAAAGATACATTCAAAGAGTAAGCCATAATTTTATTTATGAGGGTAGGTTTCATATAATTTTCTAAAAACGGTTTAGTTGGTTGGGATTTAAGAATCATACATGAACATAATTGAACTTGTCATCTGTCTCATTGAGTGAATGATGTCGTTTTTGTTGCTGTTGAAGATGAGACACTTCTTCTTAAATTGATGTGAGAGTTAAATTACTTAAATAATAATTGATAGTCGGTTGTTGTTGTATCCCTATTACACATCAATAGTAATGGAATTGGTGGAGCACCTACTCTTAAACTCTATTATTTATTTGGTCAATTATTTGAAATGGAATTCGGATTTAGATTCATGTTCATCTTTTTTATGTCTATAGCGGTAAACGGTTAAGATTCAATTATTTATAAATTCGACTGGGTAGACGAGTTTGAACACGGAGGCATGACATGCTAAATATTTAGAGAGGTTGCAATAGCAGAATATGAGTAACGATACACTCACACACACTTTCACTTAAAATTTTACAAATTCTCTCACTGTAACTACAGTGATCTACTGTAAATCACTGTAGCTACAGTGAGAGAGTTTGTAAAATTTTAAGTGAGAGTATGTGTGAGTGTATCATTTTTGACATAATATGATATAAGCAATGAAGAAGAAGAAGCTAGGCATGTCTTGTTGTCTATTTAAGCATATGTATGTTTAATGCATATTAATCAATGTGTGTGTGTAACAACACTGTTGATCATTTGAATTTGTCCAAAACTTGCTTTTATGACCCTGCTTTCAGTTAGATTCACATGATTTATGGGTGTTTACGGATCGAGTCGATATATTTTTTTAAAAATAAATTTGTTAAATCTGATTGGATCAACGGTTGAGAAATTTGAACCCAAAATCACAAATTTAAAGGGGAAAATTGTCGCGTTTCAGTTTGGCGGTTCATCGATTTGGGCGGTTCAGATTGGCGATTTGGGTCATAATTTTTTAAATAAAATTTTGTGTGTTTTCAAGTAATAATTGAAGAGAAAAAAAATATATTTTTAATTTATGTGGTGTATATTGTCATATGATTATTGAATGTCATAAATCTAATGGATAAAAAAGAAGAAAAATATATAGTAATGTCTAATTTGAACGCAGGTCGGTAGTTTGGGCGGTTCGGGTCGCAGTTCGAGTCAAACCCGAAATAATTACACAAAATCATACACCGACCCAAAATTTTGAGGTTCGGGTTGAGGTGACCCGAAATCAATTTTAATTCTTCCTATACCAGCACAGTTCGGTTCGAATTAGGTTGCGGTTTGAACCGAAAATCTATGCACCCTTAATGTGAGTTATTACAATCATTGTAACTAATTTCACTTCACTTACATTGGATTAACAAAAACCTAATTTCCAAATTAGGTTTGTATATGTGTGTGTATCTATCTAAGTTAAATTAAGAAACTTTATATTAAGATAATGGAAAAGGCTATTTAACTTAAAATTTTGACTTAAATCGATATATTGGATTTCATGAAATTAATGGTTAAGATTTTGATAATTAAGGTAGTGTTTTTTCGTCTGAAATCTGAATAGATATGAATTTGATTGAAACTAAATAGGTTTTACATGTTTATTTTTCTTTTCAATGTTGGAATATGTGTTATGTTTATTTTTTTTTTTAAATAAAAATATTTGAAATATTGTAATTTGACATTTATATCTTTGTAATCATTACATATAATTATTATAAATTTAAAAACATGAAAAATACAATTAAAATCTAACATATAATCAAGTAATGGACAATAAAGTACATACTAAAAAAATTTATACATTGTTCCGTATGCAAAAAGTTATGAAAATTATTGTAATAATTTAAATAAAACCAAATGGTAAGAAAAGAAAAATATGAGAAAAAGTTAAATATAAAAGAAAAATAAAATAGTAGCTTTTTAGAATATGGAAAATAAGTATAAAAACTAAGAGTATTTTTGCAAAACAATATTTATTTTATTTCATATATTTTTTCCTATTGATATATAAGTCATAAAATTCAACTTTTTCAATTAAGTGTTAAATGTCTGAAATTAATATATAAACCAAGAAAAAACAAACAAGTAAAATAACAAAATATTTGAAAATAAGTTAAATTAATACTTCAGACATAAAAACAAACATGTACTAACTACTAAATTTAAATAAATAAAAAAAGTTGGAATTATGTTTTAGATAACTCATTATTTGAGTAGGGATGATATAAAAATTTATTCGAATCCATTTAATTCAGAAATCGAGATAATTTCTCGTTTCAAATTAAAAAATAAATATAAAATTATGATTGTTTTTTCAAATTTATATGGATTGGCACATCCTCCACGGATTGCCGTGAAAGATTACTACACTACATGTGCAAAGCTAATGTGCTAAAATTATGGGTTTAAGTGCTTTGAACTAGATCCGGTCACGGTTCTAATTCATAATCGGAATCGATTATGTACGGTTTATTAGGATTCACATCCTAACCGAACCGTTTTGATTCCGGTTTTTGATTTCACATTTTTATGGAACCAAAACAGAGCCGAAATTATCCGATTTGGTTCCGGTTCCACAAGTGTGGAATCGGGAACCAATCTGTTCGGTTTCGATTCGGAACCGAATGAACCGTGGCCAGATCTACTTTGAACTTTAAAAAATATTGCTAATAATTATTTTTTAAAAGGAAAATATTTGTCTTTACACAAAATAATAATTATCATCATCTTTTTTTCCAAGGCATCCCATATTACCCTTTTGAAGCCAGCAGCGGCTTTAGGGCCCACATATTATTGGGCTTTTCTAGGATCACTTTGGGATTATAAAAACAGCCGGGATGCGGCTGGACAGACGTGGAGCCCCACGAATACACATCAAAAAGCCTGTCAATTGAGCCAGCTAAGCTAAGTTAGCTCGCCCTTCTTTCGCCACGTGGTAAAACTAAAATCCAGTTTCACAGCCTCAATCATCACACTGCTGTCACCAGAACATTTCCCAAAGTCTTTCGCGCTGGAAAGCCGTTAATCGCGCCATTTTTCGACGTTACAGCTTCAAACGTCGTAAAATCAAATAAATAAATAAACAAATACAAATTTAATTAAACATAAAAAAAAAATAATAATAATAATAGTAAATAAATCACTTAATCAAGTAAGCATAATTAAACAATTAATTAAAATATAATTAAATCTCTGTTGAATGAATGGTGGGAGAGAAGTCGCCTTCCTCATTGCTTGAACAATCTTCAATATGCAACCCCACCACATATATTCTCAATATAGTTATTATATGTATAGTATTTTTTTAATTATACTCTACTAGATTTCCCATTTTGCCCTCATTCATTTTGATTTTCCACTAAATATATATATATATATATATATATAAGCATACAGAGCTGAAATGCACCACACGAACTTCCATTTCTCTCTGTATCTGTGACATAACACCCAGAGAAGTGAACATAAAAAAAAAAAAACTTAAAATTTGGCATTTCTCTTCATCGAAACAGAACAAATAAGGTATGCTTATTTATCATTTATAGGCTTTACAGGCATTTTTTGTTTCTAGCGCGATGTTAAATGTTAATTTGTTATTCGTTTCGTCACGATTCGAATATAGAATCAATCTCTATGTGAAAAAAAGCCAAACAATGCTTATAGCGGGAGCGTCATGCAATGTTTGTTTTTCTTTA